>VVHJ01003307.1:0-13422 GCA_015107715.1 Tylochromis polylepis | reverse complement strand
GCCCTGCCCTGAAAAAGAAAAAAAAAAAAAAAAAAATCCAAGAATGAAGTTGGAATAAGGCAAACTTTCCACACCTCTCTGGCATGAGGCTACTTTAGCAGCTACTAATATAGCACAGCCAAAATCTCCAACCAAGCTATAGATAGCTGAGATGGATTGTCATAATGTGGGTTTCAGCTTTAAGAAAAGAGAAGAATGCATGAAATGAGGACAGTATTGTGGCATTGATGTTTTTTAACTGCCTGTTGCAATTGAGACGACCTTTTAAGAGTCAAAGCTGCATTCGCCTATTAAACTGCTTTCTCAAATCTTTTGTTTTATTTCCATAAAACATTTTTAACGTGAACATATTCCTAATTAGTGAAACTAAACCCGTTTTCACTGCAGCCCTGAACTGCCCTAGACATTACCTGGTGCATGGGCATATGAGAATTCAGACATCTAATATGAAATTGTCTTTAACCTGCGTGATGTCCAATTTCACCCACGTGAGGGGTGAAATTGATGTTATCAGGGTGCTGTGGGAGTCAGCTATGACATTTGTGTCACAGTTTTTTTTTTGCCTTCGTTCTTTTGCTGCCATTCTGCCTCCCTTCCACTCATGAGTGATGGGATGAAATAACACCTCTGCTGCTGTTTGCTCTGTTCCAGCAGATTTCACACATCTAGTCATGAAAGTTTCTCCCCATTCAAGCTTCATTAACACCTTAAAACTCCAGAACGTCAATCCAACAGAAAAACTCCCATTGTTTTTGCATCTGCTACAATCATGGTGCTAAATTAAATGTAAGGAATATCTTTAAAGAAGGGCTTTCCTCTACTTTTCACCTTTCGGGGGCAGCACACCATCCAGCAAAATCACCTGATTATTTGTTCATCTCCTAAGGAAGCACTTTTATATCACACCATGCTCATTATTAGATTTTTCCTTCATTTAAAACTTGCTTAGGAGAGTCACTGTTCAGTAAGGGTAGATGCATAGTGAGCTGATAACCTGCAAGCCAGATACGTAGTTGCATTACAAATGTTAGCTAGGCCTAACATTAGGTATGCATGCTGTATATGAGCTTTTGAGTTCACCATTGTTTATCACACATAAATATAGATGGTTTCTGTCTGTGCAGTCACTTATATGTTGTCGGGCGCCTGGCTGACTGTCACCTGTGCTTTTCCATCTTCATGCTGAATGACTCATTTCCCTCAGCAGATTGAATCATGGTGCATATCCATCACCAGATTAAATTCAGCTCCTCGAGGAATAAACTGTATTTTTGCTTAAAGTCTTGTGTATACAACCCAAGCCTCCACTCAGCTCATGACAATATTCTGTATTTAACTTCTTTTTTTATCACTCCTCATTTTTCTGTTTGCTTGTCCTTTTCTTATCTTGCCAACTCTACTGAACAGTGAAATAAACCGCCTTGATCTGGGCCTCACAGTGGAGGTGTGGAACAAGGGGCTGATCTGGGACACCATGGTGGGCACCTTATGGATCCCCCTGCGCAGCATACGGCAGTCCAATGAGGTTCACCACATTCATCTTTCTGACTCAGACCTTAGGTTTTATTGGCTATGCTTACTAGCCCAGCTTGAATGAAAAATGAATGCAGTTATTCTGTTTCTTAATTTAGCATTCAGGTTATGGAAATACACGTGTTGTTTTTGGTTGTTGCTTTATTTAAGGCCATTACACTAGTAACCTCAGATAACAGAGCACTCTAATCACACTAGAAGCCTTCAAACCCAAAGCTGTTTTTGATTTACTGTGGCATGAGACACTTAGGTGGCAAAGCTGACAGTTTTTGTTTTTTATTTTAAGGTGATGTAACAAGAGTTTCTGTTAGGAACTGCAAATAAAATAAATATCTAAAGTTTTTTTGTTCTCAGATGCTGGGGTTCTGTTCATCACTGGTTCATATTAGAATGTTGTAATTTAGTGTGTTAGATAAATAGTTTGACATTTTGGGAAACTCGCGCATTAGAACTTTATTAATCCCTCGGGTAGGTTCCTCCGGGAAATTCAGTAATTAATTCATTCATTAAGCCGTAGATGAGAAGATTGATGGCAATAGTCATTTGTACGAAAACACCAAATCGGGTCCCGGGCAGAGTTGCCAAAATGCATACTGATCACGCAGTAAGTGTTGTTGCAGTCATGTTTGTCCTTCTGTCTTTTCCAGGAGGGACCGGGTCAGTGGCTGACCCTTGACTCCAATGTGATCATGGCTGAGAATGAGATCTGTGGAACCAAAGACCCGACCTGTCACAGGCTGCTGCTCGACACACGCTTTGAACTGCCACTAGGTTTGACGTTTATCAGTATTGTAACCATAATAACGTTTAATTTATTTTTTATTTATTTGAATTTTTTTTTTTAAATGTTACTAGTATTAGTACTACTGCTACTTCAGAATTATAAAGACTGTCTGAATTACTCTCATGATTCCTATTATTACTTTTTCTAGTACTGTTAGTAGTTGCCGTATACAGTTTTAGTACTGCTTCAACTACTAATATAACTAGTCCTCCTGTCAGCACTCTAATGCCAGCACTACCCTTTGATATAACTTGAGAAAATTCACCTTAAACTTTGGTAAAACAGTATCAGCACAAGGTCCTTGAGCTGTTGGTTATAAGTATGAGGTTCAGCCAACTTCTACAGTTTCAGGAGAGCTGCGTAATTTTTATATGCTCAACAGGACTGACATGAACAAACACCAAGAAAACCAACCAACAAACATCAAGTGACTGCTATTAATGTTACTTGTACTTCTTGCATATTGCCATTACACTTTCAGAAAATGATTGCTGCATGACTCTATTCGAGATCTTTTAAGAGCCCTCACACTGACTGAGACTTACAGCGTAGTGTCCAATAGTTCATGTGCCGAACGGAGAATCTCAAGTGTTTTTCTTTCTGCAGACATCCCAGAGGAAGAGGCCAGATACTGGGCGAAGAAACTTGAACAACTTAATGCCATGAGAGATCAAGATGTAAGAACTTCATTCTGCTGAACACTCTTTTATGTATTTCCACAACTTTTTTCTTTAACATTTCCTGCTTACAGTATTTTGCTTTGTATTGTATTGTTTCCTCATACGTCTGTTGTTGCTGCTTTTTTGCCTCAGTATGCCTATCAGGAAGAGCAGGAGCGACCACTACATGCACCATCCACACAGTGCTGTGAGTGCCGCCGGCCTCTTCTACATTTACCTCCTCCTGTGCTCGATCCTGCTGTGCCCCTTTCATGCCTCCTGTGTTTCCTCTCCCCACTCCCTCTCCTCTGGCTTCTCAGCTCACCGAGAAGAGGAGTAGACAGGAGGTAGAAATGAAGCTAATAGATGAAGGAAAGGTTAGCTGGCAAGAGGAAGGAGAGCTGATGAGATTAATCACAAATGCATGCCTGCCTGAACACTAGAATGACTTACAGGTGATAGATGCATGATGAATGTGAGATGACATACGGGGGGTGTCAGACACACTCCCACGCCTGCTTGCCTGTCTGGCAGTGGTGACACTGGGAGCAGGTGCATAACTGTGTGGATACTATGGACCTGTGGAGAGAGGGGTTTGGTTTGCATCATGGTGCTTGTGTTTGTGCAAAGAAGATGTGTGTGTGTTACCTAACTGCATCGAGGCCAGCTGCCTTAAAAACAGTTTTTTCTAAAGACCTTATGTTTTTCTGTGCTCAAACACACACACGCATACATAGACAGCCACTTATAAACTCTCTCCACACATATTTACATCATAAAATAATTATTTCTGAGGGCTAACGATCCTCCTCGTTTGTTTACCCTGGCTTTGTTGACTGCTTGTGTGTTTAATTTGTGGCCCAAACCTAATTTGGTTTTTCCCACTCCTTTATCTCTTTGCAGGTAATTGGAGTCTGTGGGGAGATCAGCAAAGTAAGTTTCTTTCATGCGGTTCTGCTAACAACTTGGAGTAATTCTGTATTTATTGTCCATGTCTCACTTAATGTAATGATCTCCTTGCGTAGTATTCCTCAGAGACCATTAGCTGCCAAAAAAGTATTTCTTCTCCATACATCCTCCCTGAACTTCCTCTCACCTCATATCCTTGCCTTTGCAATGATACGCAAACTGTTAAAATTAAATTGAATGCAGCTCTAGCCATACTCAGGATGCATACGTATTTGATGAGATAAAGATGAGTTATTTTCAAGTGATTCATTATGCGACAGGAAGCACATAACCAAATAACTCCCACTTGCATCTCAGGCACTGAACTGTCTGAAACTCTGTTTCCACAAAATCTGAATCTTTTGCAAATCTTTTAAACCCGCTGGTCGACCTGATCGAACATCTCACAGCTGTATGGGTTTATTAGCAACAGGTCAGTCTTTCATGAACACATACTGTGGATAGGGCTCATCATTTAATAAAAGACCGCGCGGGCAAAAAGTTTCACAATTTAAAAATAATGCTTTCAATGTATGTAACATGAAGTTGTTACAAAATACTGAGAACCTACAGAACGGGACCAAAACCACTTCATAATACAGCTCACAACTAAGGGTGTAATTCCCCTGTACATGGAAATTCAGCGTATTTACTTTTTATTCTAGTGTACCGACCTTTAAGTATTTGTAGGTAAATACAGTTACATTGTAATTTAAATTAAAATAGATTAAAATTCAATTTAATTACAGGGGAGTTACATAGTCACAGCCCAACAGATGTTATTCCCCTGATAGATGAAAAAGTGGTACCAACTGTCGAAAAAAATCTGATTTTTAGGCTCCCATTTAGTATTGAATGAGGAAAAAAAGTAGATTCTGAGCAGAGACTTCAACTATCTAAAAAGAAACAATATTGAGTAATACCATCTCCATTCTCTACTCCCCAGCTCTTTCATAAAACACTCAATGTACTAATATGCAGATAACGAAGTTGTGACCGGTCGTCCTGTTTTGGTCTCGCCCACCTCACTTTGTTCCGTCTCCGTGTTTTGATGAACAGACGAGGACCCAGACAGCGCAGTGGATGACAGGGACAGCGACTACCGCAGTGAGACCAGTAACAGCATCCCACCTCCTTACTACACCACTTCCCAGCCCAATGCTTCCATGCACCAGTATCCCATGAGGCACCAGCACTACAGACACTCCTACACTGACGACATCAATGAGCTGGACTATGATCACAGAGCTATGAGGTAACAGGCATACTACTACTGAGACTGAAGAACAGGGTTTTATTTTGCCTATTTGCACCATAAAGTTTACATGCAACATAGAGAGAGGCGTTTTTGGTCACACAAAAGATCTAAACTTTTTAATGTTGTGAATTTAACCTCACGCCGCTCATAAACAGAGCGTTCCTCCCCGTCTAGCTCATAGCCGTGAGACAAGTGAGCCCCTGCGGCCTTGTTTTGTTGCACTGTGTTGTACATAGTAACATGTCCCACTGTGCTCTCCTTCTCTAGAGAATAACCCTGGCCTCAGTGTATACAAGCATGCTGGGGTGCAGAGTACTTGTATACAGGTTTTGTATGAAGTGGGCCTTTGTGGTTATCTTTCATGTGCGAATGCGTGTATGCGTGCCTGCATCTTTGTGTGCATGTCGAGTGTGTGAGCATCAGAAACCCCTTGTGATTTTCTGAACCATAATGGTTGTCATTTTAGACATGTATATAAAAGCAGGAGAGGATCTAAACTCATGTGTTTCTCAGAAAAGCTGAAACCGAAGGTTTGACCATTTGCTTTGTCAAGGCTGAGATGGATATAATAAATCTCAGCGTCAGTGAGAGGTCTTTGTGCAGAAGCTTAATGGACAGGTTCATATTTTCAGCAGGTTGTACTTGCTGTTATTGTTTCTCCTTTTTATAGTCTCTGTTAAGAGAACCCTTTCCCATCCACTTCCAGTGTAAATGATGAGGGCTCTAAATCCACATTCCTTGTCTCATGCAGATGTATTCATCTGAAGTTAATATGAGCTTCCGGTAACCTGATTTAGATGAGCAAAGTGGCTGTCTTCAAAAGATATTCACAAAATTAGTGCAAAATTCCCTCCTTGTAAGGGCATAGAAGATGAAATCTCCCACTGAAATGACTGGAATATCTACATTTGATTTAAATAACCGCTGCCCCATATTAACTACAAATTAAGACTGGAGCAAGGACTGCTGTGGATCACTTAGGAATAGATCTTAAACGCTGGCAGGAAGAATAACAGCAAGCAAAGTTTTCATGTTCATGTGGACACCTGACTGATGTTTTAAGACAACTTTGTGAAGCTATCGTTAAGCAGGCGGCACAGAGGCTCAGTTTGGTTAGAGCTGTCTTTCAAAGATTTGCACTGAGCTCTACTGATGCTCCTCTCCCACCTCTCCCCTCCTCCCTACCTCCTCCCCTGCTCCTCTTACCAGACGCTATGATAGTTTAGACTCGGCCACCAACGGGCGCAGTGATATCGACTCAGGCTCAGGGTCGAGCCGGCGCACCAGTCGTCAGTATTCTCTAGACAGTAGGCACTCACTGTCCGATAGGTGGGTCTCTGTACCTCGTCTCCAACTTCTTCTCCTCCTCCTCCTCTTCTTCCTTCTGCTCCAGCCTGTGACTCCGTCTCGCTGTGACGTCAGTGGTGGACTTGTCCCGTCCTCCTCGCTCGCTGTGCTTGCATGCATGCGCTCTTACCCTATCTTTGTATATGTATATTCCATATATTTTAGAGGAAACTACTGAACCTGCATCTATCCTTACTGTGTTCCTGTGAAGAATCACAAATGATCATAGTTGTCCCCTCAATCGTTAGAAGTTCTGTGCTGTGTTGTCTTTACATGTGTGGGTGAGCGATTGACAGGAAGTGCGTGTGGCGTTTCGTAACAGTCGGAGACAGAGAGGTTAATTGTCGGTTGGAGTTTGTGGAACTGCCCGTGTGAGTGTGTGTGAGCGTGCCCATCTGTTTTCGTGACAGCTTGTTATTACAGCTTCACCCTGTATGTGAGACTTTTAAGAAGGGCCCTCTCTTATTGTGGGTGTCCCATACTTGGTAATTATACACATTTAATTTCCACTTGTGAGACAGCAGGAGCCCGTCAGCCCAATAATGTGGCTGAGCAGAGAGGCCAAGACAGCTTGCGTTCATTTTCATCTTCATTTCATCATGTTTTGTTTTATATTCTTTGTGAAGAAAGAGGGCAGACATGTGTTTAGACTCAAGAATTATGCAAGCATTTGTCACTGTCTGTGTTAGTCTTTGAGACGGAAGAGAGAGAGAGATTGTAGGATAGTTATGAAGGTTATGAATAGATAAAACAGGGGTTGTTGTGATTGAGTATTTATTTGTCCATTCAGCCATACTTTTGTGTCCTTTACTGCTCGTGCACTATGCATTATTAAACCAGCAGGACTGTAATCAATAGAGCCGAAAACAATAAAGTGAGTGTGTGTGCGTGTGTCAGAGCGTGTTTAAGGAAATAATCTTTCTATGTGTCTCATATCTCTCGCTGACTCAGTCTAATGGCTTCATTTATCATTGTGAATAAACGTCATTTGCAAATTTAGCGGGTTTATTCCACCAGTCTGCTAAATTATCCTCAGCCTTGTCAGGTTAACTTCTTTTGTTTTAAATTAAACTATTTAAATGTTCACTTTATGAAAAATGCATCGTTGTGTTTCTGCAATCTAGTGTGCTTCTGTATGGCGTGTGATTCTGTACGAATTTGTGTTTGGACTAACATTCATAGTAAGCATTCCTGTTACTAAACAGATGAGTCCCCTTGCAGTTGCATCACTAGTCCAAAGCCCATTCTGGGTTTGGTTTAAAGTCACTCCTCTTCTCCTGGTGGTTAGCTCTCTCCCTCTCTGGTCCCAACACAAGCTCCTTAAGTATCTCTGTGACACTCAAACATGGAAACAGATATAGCTTACTTAATAACCAAAGGGGATGTGTTTATCTAACACGTGTTTTCGTCTCCCCTGCCTTCAGTCCCACAGACAGTCGTTACGCCTCGTCTGGCGAGTTGAGTCGAGGCAGCTCGCAGCTCAGCGAGGAGTTTGTTCCCGAGGACGGTGAAAGCTTGAGAGGTTCGGAATTCTACGATGAGAACGACTCCTATCATTCCTGCCACTCTTCGGTCAGCTACGGCAAAGAAGATTCCCCAGGTTGGGATGGTGAGGATCACCAAGGCATCTACAGCGATGAGGGAGGCTACCTCAAAGATGGAGGGGAGGAGGGGGCTCTGTATGACGAAGAAGAGGGAGACATGTACGGGGAGGAAGGAGATTACAACTATGAGGATGAGGAGGAGATGTCATATAAGGAAGATGAAGAAATGTATCCACTGGATGGCACACTGAGTGAAGACCAGGAGCCTCCCTATACCCCCACACCCACAAGCACTGCCCCCACCTTGATGCCCCCTTCTGATGGTCTTTCCTCCACCAGGCCGCCGTTGGAGAAGCAGACGTCACTGCATCAGCAGCGACTTGCCCAGGATCGGCCTCAGTCTCCCAGCGTGGCTGCTGGCATACCTCCGGTCTCACAGGACAGCACAATGGCCCCTTCTCTTCCAGATTCCACCAAGCCTCCCTTTACACCCACACAGCAGGATCTTTTTGCCACAACTACAACTACACCCACCCCCACAACTACATCACAAGTTCCACCTCCAGACAGCAAGCCTCTGGAGCCTGAGCCCAAATCTGAAGTGCCAAAGGAGGAACCTCAGCCCCCCGAGCACCCTCCGGCAACAGAGAGTGTCCCTCTGGCTCTTGAACAGAAAAAAGAGGAGCCTCCTGTTGCAAGGTGAGGGTTATATCAGCATTATAAAGGGAAAAAATGGCAATGTCAGCATTTCCAGTAAAATTACTTATGTAGTTATGTATAGATCTACCTCAAGTTGCAGCTCACAGAACTATGACCTACACGTTTAAAACACCAGTAAAGGGAAAGGACAGCAAAGAATCTCGGCCTGTCCAGATAAAGCAGTGTGATTTTAATAAAACAGCCAATGAAGATTTTCAGGACTGAGCCTCTGTAGTCTTGCTAGAAGCCCGTTAAAGTTCAGCGAGGAGCTAATCTTGTTTCCTGTGCGTTGAGTGTTGTAGTACAGTCGAAGGGATGCTGGGTCACTACTCTTTACTGACCCCAACTCAGTATGTGTGGTCTCAGGTCCAAAGCCACTTCCCTTTACATCATTCACTAATATAAGGACAATAAATACTTACAGCTTTAAGCAAGCAATAACATACCAAAAGCTATTAGCCTATACAACACCTGCACAAAATAACTTGTTTTAAAGTTAATACTAACCAACCACTTACTGTGTGAAGATAAAACAACTTAAAACAGTGTATTCACATACCAGGAAAAGCATATTTAGACTTTTATTCACAGACAAAAAAAAAATTATAATAATTTTGTAAAAATGAAAATTAAAGCTTATGTACCCACCAGCATGCTTGTGGTTAGCAGATGTTGCTCACCTCTTCATTTCACTGACTTAGCGTGCGGTAATTGTGAGCTGAGGCTGATGGGGACATGATGCTGGTTTTGTAGTTTGGAACATTATTTTTCTCTTACCTATAAATAGTTTTATTGATTATTTGTCTCTGAGACCAGCTCAGAGAACATTTACCATACACATTTCACCTTCAAATCAATGTGTTTTTTATATTATTAATTTTAGCATCTTTACTACTGCATTACATATTGCTGTGTATATAAATAGTTTTAAAAGCTAGACTTCTTTCTCGACCCATATTTCAGCTTCCCAAAGAGGGAAATCATGGAGCCTGGTCCTGCCAGAGCTAAGGCCAACTGGCTTCGACTTTTCAGCAGAGTACGACTACAACTGCAAGAGGTACTGCCAGCATGTGCCTGTGTGTGTTCAGTTTATTTGTATGGTCCTCTTGCTTGCAGTCACTGTCATGTGAATTCCTGCATTCGCAGGAATGGTTCTTAGAGTGCGGTTCTGTTGCTGCTCTGCTGATTGCCTTGTTGCATCAGTCCCTGCATGTCCTGTTCTTACTCTGTATTTTTCCAGCTTTTGTTGACTAGTCCGTCATTTTTCCCAGTTTTTGGTCACAGCTGTGGATTATATTGTCTTGTGTTTGATAGTTTCTGTTTACCCCCTGTATTGTTTTTGCCATTTCATTATTTTCTTTTCAGTTGTTTGCCATCCTCGTAGCGAATGCATGTAGTCCATTCTGATTACCCATGGCAGGAGCTGGCTCTCAGGTGGGTGTGCCCTGTAGTGTGTTAATAAATCCAGTTTGTATTGTATGTATCTGTATGGCTCACAGATATTTATGGTGAGTCAAGACGCACATAGGAAGCTGTTGCAAGCCTGTTAAGTGTCCTTTCCAAAGCCTGGTGTTTGTATCAATCAGGGCTATTTCTGTGTATAGTGTGACGTTAGTATCAGTGCCGCATGTCATTCTTTGAAGAGGCAAGCGGACAAAGAACATGTCTTTCAATAATAGAGCAGATAGAATTAGAAAAATGATTACACGGATAGCCATCTGGCTGTAATCTTCTTCCACAATGATGCTCAAAGACAGAACTCACTGCTGATGTCAATAATCCCCACACTCACTAAGAAATACACACAGTGTAGTTTTTTTATTTATTCTCTTGATAATCATGACCCTTTGAGAACACCTGCAGTCATTGTGGTGACAGCTCATGTTTGAGTGAACTACAAACTGCAACTGGAACTGCAACATTGTAGTTTTCTGAAAGGCTGCTTTTTCCATCTCATCTTTCTTTCTCTTTCTCCGCAGGCCCGAGGAGAAAGTGTTGGCATTGCCTCTCTGCTTTTATCAGCAGGGTAAGTAACCATGATGCTGACACCACTCCAGCTATTGAAAATCTATAACTTACTGACCAAAAAGAAAGACCATTGTCTCAGCGCATTTATTTTGTAACTTATTCACGGTGAAGGTTTTAGCTGCCAGCTGTTAGCTGAAAATATAGCCGATGTTTAACGTATGTTTTCTCTCCAGGATGGGTGGTGCTCTGTATAGTATTGACAGCATGCCAGACCTCAGGAAGAGAAAAGCGATGCCTCTGGTCAGCGATCTGGTGAGTTTCTGCACTAATCTCTTTATGTTCCTGTGACTAAGTGTCTCACATTTCCCAGATCCATCTCACTCGGCTCAGCAGTCCGTGCTCTCATCTTTAAAAGCTACTCCTGTTTCCTGTCTGATTCTCTATATTTATTTTCATGATCTTTTCTTATTTTCTACTATTTTTTACTCCTGTTTTTCTCGGTCCTTTACTCCACTGCATCCACTCTGTTAAAGAAAATGCATTGCCCTGCTGTTAAACAGGGCATGAAGCAAGGCAGAGAGGCCAGTGGCAGAGGCCAGAGGTTTTCTCTGACTGACGCTGATGTCTGCTACATGCTGTCATATAACAGACCCTTATTACCCCACCATGCCATGATCCCCATGCCTTTTTGACACTACCTCATTACCAACACAACTGTGACGGACATTAATCTTCTTCTATTGTCACTTTTCATAGAATGCAGACAGACACACTCTGTATCTCCGTGTTATTCTGAGGAATGTGCAAATTAAAGAAAACCACAAGCCTATTCAGGTTTCGAGAGCACATTGGTTGTCACAGTTCATTTTTTTTATCATTTAATTATTATCACTCACTTAATCATAATTCACACAGAGCTAAAGACCAATCGGTGACCATCTGGAGGAAATCGGTTGCATAGAGTGTGCTGCACCAAAAACCTCCCTGTGATTGCCACAGTCGGCAGTGGGTTGCATCGAAGATGCTGACTTGTCTGCAAATACTTGGCAACTACCAGCCGGGCAGTAGTAAAATTTGACAAAGGGTGATGCTAGCTCGAAACAGAAAACATTCGTCTTAAAAGTTCTGCCTCAGTGCTGCGGTCACATTTCCAAAAGGCACAACTTTCACTTTGAAGATAAGCAGTATGTTTCTGGTTTGTGTCGTATTTTTCACACTGCATCCCCTACGTGCTAATTAAGGGTGACCGCAGCAACCTGTTAGCAACCAACGCAATCGTAAGCAGGTTATTGATGCAGCACTATATACATGTTTGGTTTGGTTTGGTTTGTTTTGTTTTGTTAAAGCAAAGGGAGAGAGAGCAGAGGTTAAAGCAGGCTTTGGCAGGTGGGGAGACATTAGGACCAGTTTTAGCGATTCAGCATCGATAAAAGAAATAAGTCACATAATGCAGATGACACATGCACAGCTTTAGTTACAACTTAATATGTCTTGATGCATGCTCAATCATCCAGGTAAACAGGTGAACAGAATCAACTTAATACCATATTACAAATTAAAAGCATCATGAAGCAACGTTGAAATGTGTGTGAAAAAACTGATCCAGCTGTTCCTTAAATAGACCAGCTTAACTTTGCTTGTTGTAAAGACTAAAAGCAGTGAGAAAGTTAAGGCCTGACTAACCCTGTTAGGAATTTCAACTGGTGGTTTCACACTTTGGTTCGACAAGTCAGGCATAACATGCTATTGATAGCTATAGATATGCTGGTTTGTCACCTCTGGACAGATCCGTGCTAGCTGCTGTCTATAGCTTTTGCTTTCACAGCACAAGAGTGGTTTAGTCTTCTCATCTAACTCACAGCAGGAAAGCCAATAAGCATATTTAGCATATGATGTGTCAAATTGTTGCTTTGATGCCAAATCACATTGTGCAGTGGGAGCTGAAATAATGCCGACTCTTAAATCAGCTGCCAGTCAAAGCTCAGTGCCACGCTCATAAACACCCACCATGCACTGACAGGCAGGTGCACCTCTTTCATCACTCTCTTTTACACACACACACACACACACACACGACTTGTCAGACTGTCTGCTATTGATTTATCAGAGTGGAACACTGCCTGAATGAGCAGTAAGTAGTATTTCATTCAGAAATCTAATATTCAGGTGGAACTGCAGCAGAGATTTTCTGAAAAATCTCTGTCACATTGTTTGGTTCTCTTGATTCCCTAAGTTGCTTTAATCACAAAACTACCACATATGCATGAAAAACGCATCCGTTTCTCAATCATTCTTGCATTTTTTTAATTCTCTGTGTGAACCTCTTTCTTCTTTGTTGCCCTTTTCTAATACATTTCTACCTTTTTTCTCCCAACTTCACTTCGCTGCCACAGGCTATGGTGAGTAGCACGCCTTTTGTTAATGAAACATCTGCAGTTGGTTATGAAAATACAGTGGCTTGCAAAAGTATTCGGCCCCCTTGAACTTTTCCACATTTTGTCACATTACAGCCACAAACATGAATCGATTTTATTGGAATTCCACGTGAAAGACCAATACAAAGTGGTGTACACGTGAGAAGTGGAACGAAAATCATACATGATTCCAAACATTTTTTACAAATAAATAACTGAAAAGTGGGGTGTGCATAATTATTCAGCCCTCTGAGTCAATACTTTGTAG
>VVHJ01003304.1:16115-29466 GCA_015107715.1 Tylochromis polylepis | reverse complement strand
CACCCTGCTCTACATCGCCCTGTTTATCCTCAGCCTTCATCACAGGCTTCACACACACACACACACACACACACACACACACACACACACAGAGTAGGAACCCTCAATCGACAGCAGTCACCTTGGCCAAACTCCCACAATATTCTTGTGTCCCAATATGTATACAGACAGTTCCCATGAGAGAATCACATGCCTCTCTGATTTAGTTCATTATCATATTAAGTTCTATGCCCAGCTACTATATCACAATCCCAAATATCTGTTTAAACTGACCTCTTTAAACCTACCAAGATCACCAGCAACACAGACCAATACACGTCCTTCTTGAAAGAGGAGTCCCCACTGACCCCCGGACTGGTGCGAGAGTTGGATTTATCAAGAGCTCTCAGTCATTTTGATATCAGAGACATGAATGAACCAAAAGAAAAAGCTGAAGGGCTGAAGAGACCAATGCTGGATTTTCTAATTGTTATTCATTTTAAAAAAAACGATTCCTTTTGGAGTCTATTCTCATTTTTGACCATCCATTTATCTTCTACCACTTATCTGGGCCCAGGTACAGTCTAAGCAGCCATGCCCACACACCACTCTACCAATCACCACCTCCAGCTCCTCTGAAGAGAAACCAAGGCGTTCCCAGGGAAGCTGTTGTCATCCCTGGGGCATTAAATACTGCTTTTCTGTCAATGCTCTAACACTCTAAAACTGTATGTCGTCATTTTGCCAGGATCTTTAGTTGGACCGTTTTGACTTGATCTGTTATGAGATGCTAGACAGGCGTGGTCGGCCAGCTGGTCGGTTGGCAAACCTGGTTAGGTGGAAGTGGCACAGAGTCGCTGAAACCACAATGTTTAAAGGCCTCCTCCCTTTAGATTTAATAGACGGCTGCGGTTTTTCTGTTTCTGCCACCACGCAGGCTTACAGCACTACCCATCAATCTGTGACAACTCCTCTGGCCGTGACATCAGTGCAGGAGGTGTGTGTGTGTGTGTGTAGGGGTCCACACCGCATGAGGCATGTCTGATACACCATGTTAGTGACATCAGTGTTATTCCAGAGATATTCATAGCATGGAGGAAAATGAGAAGCAAGAACTGCAGGAGGGAAGAAAGTTAGCCTGAGGGAACAAACTTCACAGAGCAGCTCATGCAGTAAACCAAAGCCTGAGTGCATGAGCTTGTCAGACTGCATGAGGTATGGTGTATGCATATGTTTATTTGTGCGTGTGTGACAACAGAAATTAGCCCGAATAATCTACTTGAGCAAATATGTGAAACTTAAAAACCTTGGGTCATTTCCAGCTCGACTCTTTTGCTTCCTGTTTCAACCAATCCTTTCACTGTATCCCGATTCCCATAAGAGCAAGGGTTTATGCAAATTACTGGCATTTGCTCCAATTTTCTTTTCTGCGGCACACAATGGCCTTAAGAGCAGAACTGGCACAATTCAGAAGTCTGCTAAACCCTCCACTCTCTGACAAGCCCTTCTGGATAAAATACTGGTGAGAGAGGAGAGCTGCTGCTGAGGCGCATTGTTGCCACTGTATGCCGGCAGCCACCAGCCGCTGCTGGGGGACACTATGGCACGAACCAATGACAGTCAGCTAAGAGGATCGCTCGTTACATAAGCATCATGGCTGTTGTCTGCGACCTCTCAGCCTCACTATAACTCAGAGAAGCAAACTGGAGTCAGTCTGCAGATTCTTATTCAAATGCATACAATATAATAGCTGATATCTACCAATACATAAATTCCTCATTTATGTCATTTAGAAGCATTAAATAATAAATAGCAACATCACTTTTCAAACGATGTAAATGTAATCATACAGACTAAGCTTTTACCATGTTTCCCAACTATTCCCTACTAGCAATATATAACGAAAGGTCAAAGACACAGTAAGCATTCCTTTGACCTTCTGACTCTAAGGTAAATATTATTTCACATAATAATGTTCAAAACTTTAGTGTGCAAAGCCTGAAACTACATGGGAAGACAAATTACTACATTCTGCCCCCCTATACCTTCCCACTTTCGTAAATACTCAATACAGCACCAATGTGCATCAATCTGTGGTAGGAAATAGTCCTAACATTTGCTATAAACTATAGTCGCCAACTGTAACGAAATGATTGAGCTTTTTAAAAAAAAACAAAAAAAACAACAACAACACTATAAACACACATTTTTCACTCAACAAGGGAAAACAAAGGCCAATATACCAGCGACACATGGTGCTGAGTGTAAGCTGAAGGCAAGTATTTTATTATTTGTTTTTTCATGATTACCCTACCCAAATAATAAACATGATGTATAAATAGATAATGCTGTGATGTTGTGCCTGCATTCAGATATGGCTGAATATGGCCCAGTACATACACAAACACTAACTCTTGCACACTTCTCCACACTGGAACTGATGTTCAACCAACAATTTCTGACCTCATCAGTATGCCCAAAGGCCAGCTGCCACTGCTGGCTTAAAGCGTAGTCCAAAGTAGTTTTATAATGCCGTAAGTCAAACTTCTAGGTGCTAAATTTGAGAGGCACACGTCTGTCTAAACACAAAATTGCCTCTTCCTCTTTCAGTACCAGGAACCAAGTGGTCAGGTGAATAATAATGATTCAGAGAGAGATAATCAGAAAGCAGACATCTGACTGACAGAACAGGACGAGCTGGTTCTCTCAATGGGGCCGAGGGCTGCTTGTGTTGTAAAAGCTTTTACTGTCAACACCACTCACCCGACTGACTCCTCCTTAGACAACAGTGCCAGTATTAACCTCTGAAACTAAAGGCTGTCATGACTCTACCGTTGTCAATCATTAACCAGGCAAGGCACATGAAGGAGGTGTGTATCAGGATGAGTACACAAATATGACAGAGGCCTCTAAAGTCATCTGAGTCATATAGTTGAGTTTAAGCAGTTAATACAGAATTCAGGACAATCAGTAAGTCTTGAAAGTGTTATAATATTGCATAATACCAGATTACTAACTCTAGGATAAATTGCATTATCATTAAAAGTTGAATTAGAGGTTATTATAAGGTTTAAACTATAGTTTAAATGCAGTATTGTGTGTTTTACTAGCATTTCATTGCAAATTAGGCAATTTTTTCATGTAATAAATGCTTTTTACTGCCAATGTTTAAAAGAACTCCAGCCTAACTCAAACAGTAGATTTTCCCTGACACTCTTTGTTGCCTCTGACAGCCTGTGGTCCGATTCCAATGTCAAGGACTTGGGTCAAATTTTCCATGAAAATCCAAAGAATGCGATATTTATGCTTATTCCCATTGCCTTACTCCGGCTCCCAGCACAAAGACTCAACACAAGCTCCACATACAGACAACAAAACAAACACAAAGGCTGTGGCATCAGATAGAACTTTGCTAGTGACACTGTTAGTGAGAAAGCAAGCTAAGTTTAGCCAACTAGCTGCTAGTTAGGCATTATGTAATTTGTGTGCATTTGCAGATAAGCTAATGTTAGGTGAAATTGGCCATAAAAATAGCTATATCTATGCCCATCCTGGAATTTGGCCATCAGGAGAAAGCTGGTTAGCGTCAGCAGAGCGTTCGAGTCAAACTGTTTGGTTTTCAGGACCAAAACCTGATGCTGAGTCATCTTTCTGCCTAACACACAGACAGTATAAAATATAGTTGTAGCTTATGGGTCAGAAAAGAGAAGTTAATGTGGAAGAGATTTTCAAAAAAACAAAACAAAACCTAAAACTAAAATAAATAAATGAAAACATTTATACTGAAGATCACAAGATGGCATAAGCTGTTGTTACACAAAACACTTTAGAGTTAGACTCCTGTAGAGTCCTCTGTAGTGACCTTTATAATTCCTTTCCTCCTGAGTTTATGGTTATTTTGTAAAATTTGCTCAAACTGCTTTTCAGAATGGAGGATTATCTGTGGTACGTTCTTTGGCTAATCACTTGTCAATCATAAAGTGTTAGCCAAAAGAAGAGCGCTTTCACAGTCAGAGTCGCACTTCTTAATCCTGTTTTTTTTGGTTTGTTTGTTTTTTTAAAATCAAGGTGGCGGCAGTGGAAACACTCATCTCAAGGCTTAATAACTGGTCACTGGGTAACATCACAGTAGCTATGTTTTTTAATCTTTTATACTGTGTGCGTTCTTGTAACTCAGCTGGTCACCTTCAGCTAGCTGTTGCCATGCTATCACTGTGACTAGCAAAGCCATATATGAGTTGAAATGGCAGTTGGTGATGTAAATGATGTAAAGTCATAAAGTTAAATACTATTGGCTTTTCACAGCGAAAACCAGCATGGGGGCAGTCAGCCAGCTAGATGTCACTTAGCTACATAACAAGTGCCTAGCTGGTTGCTTCATCCAAGTCAATCTGTTCTTTTACTGATACTCAATATACACACAGCTGTCTCCTAGCTTTTGCAAAAATACATTCATAATAATCAAACGCAGTCTTGAGTGTGTCCACTGTTTTGGCCAATGAAAGTTTGAATGAGCTGCCCACAAAAACCAAGACTTCACTTCAGCAGCAATGGGTCTTATTAATAACTGTGGTTTTCTAATTTTCAATTCAATTTCAATTTTCAATTTATTTATTTATTTATTTTTTTTCAATTTATTTTTTATTTATATAGCGCCAAATCACAACAATAGTCGCCTCAAGGCGCTTAATATTTGTACAGTAGTTCGTACAATAATAGATACAGAGAAAACCCAACAATCATATGACCCCCTATGAGTAAGCACTTTGGCGACAGTGGGAAGGAAGGGGTTAGGGGTTTTCTGAGCTTACACAGAGCTCCTTTAAGATCAGGCTTCCTACACAATTTCATAAAGGAGCTCAAAGCTTTTACAGAGCTCACTGAATAAAAACACGGACAGAACACCTTCTGCCCTTGTCTCATTGTGTAGAAAACGATTCAAAAACTATAACAATACAGAAGCTGTTGCCTTACTTTATCACAAAACCATAAGTTTGTTATTTTTATGTATTGCTTAATAAATTATTTTCCTTTACATTATCATCAAACTTTTAAGATTTTCTAATGACCTGCAAAAGCCCTGAAAACAAGGAAACTGTTTTGCTACTTTGCAATGACGGAAGAGTTGGGAAGAGAAAGTTGTGATAAGAGGCCGGTTGTAGAACAGTTAACCACTTGGTGGGACACAGCGTGGCTGGTCTCAGAGCTCAGACAAGAGTCAAGCATCAGAGACATTCCTTGACCAATTTAGACCATGTGACTAAAGGCTAGACAACCCACACACAGACCATATCATTAAAATGGTCTGCCCCATACTGTGTAGATCTCCCTAGTGCTGATTAAACAGGCTCTGGGCTCCAGAGGTGTCCTTGTCAAATAGCATTAGTATGAATGCAAACCTCCAGTGTTTCCCAGCATTATAACAAGATCAACAATGATTCACTTCACCTGTCAGTGCTTTCAGCATACATGTAGTACAGACAGAGACCCTCCTCCAACCATTCCAGCTCAGGGGAATGCACATGTATATCATGTATATTAGAATGCTTCGCTCGCCATGTCTCTTTTGCTTCATGCAGACATAAAGATTAGCTCAGTGGACTCTGGCTGAAAGCCAGGCTCGAATGAAACAATCCTTCCTTGCAATATAATGCTCAGTCAATGCAAAGAAAAAGTCCTCCTATTGCAAATTTAATGTGTATGTTCACTTTTTCACAGGTGACTGCAACTACCTCAGAGACCCCAAACACTCCGTGTGTGTCAGCATTTAAATGCTTTACTTCTCAGGATGAGGATTACTGGATATCGTAATCTAAAAATAAGAGTAACAGCTTCACAGCCCTCCACACTTCTCAGAGGGCTGTGCATGGTACATTATCGTGAGGGATTACAGTGGGAGGTAGGTAGTGTGACTGCAGCCAGGCTCACGTGAGGAGCGGCTCAGGCAGGCCATTTTGATTGGACGGCAGGATGCGCACATGCTTTATCACAGGGTGAATTAAATCTTGCCAAGAGCTGACTCAAAGGGTGCTGTCTCTACTCCGGTGTGCCTTCATTCATCTCTACTGTTAAAACAAGGGCGCATTAACAACATATCAACACCATGATACAGTCAAGAATGCATCCTCATTTGGGTTGAATTTAACATTCATTAGAAACCACATCCACCTGACATTATGACACAATTTGTCCTCAGTGAATTAATTATTCATTTATAAACATAATGTGTCTCGCTGCAATAATTCCTTCAGGATCTACAAGCAATTTCATTAGCCTGCCTTTTACCGCAGTGCACTAATTGTCTTTGCCTTCAACCTGTCTGTCAGCACAGGCTGTACTTTTTCATAACCACAGAGCAAATGGGCTTAATCTGTTGCTAGACTTCAAAAAGCATAAATAGCATGAGCGAATAACCTCTTTGCCAGGGAGGAAATGCCCTCACTCAGTCCATTACTTCACACCGATGACATTTCCACAGGGGAAGTGTGTGTATGTGTGTGTGTGCAAAAAGAGAAACCTTACCTTGGTGCAGTAGAGCATCCAGACTTCATACAGTCTCTCGTTGGATGCCATGATGCCAGTGAGGGGCACCCTCAGGCTACAGTGTCCACAGAGGTCACTTCCCTGGCTGCTTCATGGTTCCCCGTCATGAGCTAAACGGCTTCATTGCTTCAGTGCTCATGACCAACTCTGACAAAGGTGTGATAGTCCTTTTAAAAAGAGTGGGGAAAGCTGTGCGACGTGTTGAGGCAACAGTCTGATAGAGGGAGACTTTTAAAAAATATATTCCATGGCAAAGGAGAAATGTGAAGCCCCCGGAATGGAATAGCTGGAGCAGCTGGGCCTCAACTCCTACTTTTTTTTCTTCCTCCCGGTTCTTCTTCTTGGAGGTATTCCCAGCAGCGTTTGCGCTATCAAGGATAACAACACAGACAGTTACATGTCATGGAGGCGGGTGTTTGGTCACTGTAAGACAAATGGCGAGGCTATCAACCGCGAGCAACAAAATACTTTCAGTAACGTTACTCCCTGTGCACTTTGAGCTGCCCAGCTGGCTCCGAGCTCAGATATTCTGTGGCGGTCAACTACGCGACAAAACACATACATATAAACATGTCTATTTTCTACTGTGCGCTCTACTAATAAGCTGCACGCAGACTAGCTTATTCCGTACAGTCTCTTCGGCCACCTTCGGGCAAACACTGCTGTGTAGTTAACCTTACCTGACCAAGCTCGCTATAAGCTAGCTGCCTGTCAAAAAAAAAAGCCTTTTTCTATTTTTTAAGCCCCCATTTCTCCTCCTCCTCTTCATGTGACACAAACGCTTCGTCCGCCAAAGCCTGCCCGGCTACAGAGGGCTCACATAACAGTAATAAACCCATAAAAACATCAGAAATAGAAACAGGCCAATCGATAACTTGTGGACCGCTCACCTGTGCAAAGAAAAAACCAACTGTCACTGACACCGTTTCCAGAGTTGTTGGTTTTACGTCCAGCGTCCGACAACAAGGACGCACAGCGACTTCCTGTGGACTAATGCTTTGGCTTATTTCAAAATAAGAGTCGACTATAACGATAAGCGATATACAGTACTTTCTATAAAGTAAACATATTTTATTTAGCTCCAAAGGTTGGAACACACCGGTGTTACAGCTGTCAAAACTGTAAACACCTTCATAAACAAAATGCCTTTAATAAAGTAGAATACTTTATAAGGATATAGGAATTAGATTAAAGGTTTTAATGAAATGAATGAAAGGAGCTCATTAAGTTTATATGATCTTTATTTCAAGGTAGCCACAATTATAGTCTCCCTAAATGGAAACTACGGGTTGTGGTCGATCTTGCTGTTTTTCTCTGGCATATAAGACCATTTAGTGAAAATGCTATGGGTCGAACATAACAACGTGTTCTGGTCATATAGTTATAAAAACTAAAGACATTATACCTAATATGTAGTCCAAAGCAAAAGCAAGTGTAAAAAGGAATAATATTGTGCTTTTAATAAACTAGACTTAAACCTTAATACTTCATACACTGTGTATAACAAGCGTAAAAGGGGATTTTATTTTGGTGGGGGAACCGGATACATAAGAGCAGCTTCTAGCACGAAAATACAAACACGAGCCACTCGAAGACGTTCATGAAGGCAAGGGTGTTTTTTTTCTAATAACTTACTTATCGTTTAAAAATAAAGCTGTTGAATAGTGGCGAAATATGTTTTTGATGTATATGACAATAGTCAGAGTATTTGCGACAGTTTTTTCTCACTTACGTTGTCGATGTGGACCTACGTGGTTGCTAGGGGCTGGGTTTCGGTCTGTTTGTTTTGATGTTCTATTGCCACCCAGTGGAGCAGAGGAAAACTACAATTTTCGGACCTCTAGATATGTTCATATGCAGAAAGAATTACTGTTGCCGCTATTACTACTACTACTAATAATAATAATAATAGCAATAATAATAGATGTTCCTTCTGTCACTTAAATGCGGAGTGGGGGTTAATGTGCATATGCATATTCACATCAGTGATACATTTATTCATTCAGAAATGATGAGTCTCTAATTTTTATGGTAGTTTGATTTTAATGGATTGAGACAGAATATCAACCAAAAATCCCCCCAAATCGCATGACATTAACATTATAAATTGATTTGCATCTCATGAGTGAAATAAGTATTGGCTACCCAAGCAAAAAATGAGTTAGTACTTGGAAACCCTTGTTAGCAAGCACAGCAGTAAGACGTTTCTTGTAGTTGTTCGCCATATTTGCACACATCTCAGGAGGGATTTTGGCCCACTCGTCTTTCCAGAAACTCTCTCAATCCTTTAGGTTTCTTGGCTGCCACTTATAAACTTAAAGCTTTAGCTCCCTCCACAGAAAATTCTACATGACTGAGGTCTGGAGACCAGCTAGGCCACTCCATGACCCAAATGTGCTTCTTTAGCCACTCCTTTGTGGCCTTGGCGGTATTTTTTTGGGTGATTGTCATGCTGGAAGACCCATGCATGGCCTATCTTCAGTGTTCTGGCTGAGGGGGAAAAAGGTACTCATGCACTTTTTATGGCCCCATTCATTGACCCCTACATGCGGTGAAGTCATCCTGCATTCTCAGCAGAAAAACATCCCAAACCATAATGTTTCCACTTCCACGCTTGACTTTGGGGATGGTGTTCATTGGGTCACATTTCTCTTACTCCAAACACGGTGGATTGAGTCTATGCTAAAGAGCTTGATTTTGGTTTCATCTGACCACAGCTCTTTCTCCCAGTCCTTCTCTAAATCAGTTAGATGTTCAGACATGTGCCTTCTTGAGCAGGGGCACCGCAAGATTTCAATCCATTACAGGCTAGTGTGTTATCATTAACACATTACCATTATCATTAACAAGCTCCTCCCATGTAGTTTTGGGCAGATCCACGACCTTTCTCTTGATCATCCTCACCACATCTTGCATGGAGTTCCAGACCAATATTCTGATATTCTGTCTGTCTCCACTAAAATGAAACTACCATTAAAAATTAAAGACTTTTCATTTCTTTGGAAGTAGCAGTTCCAGTAGTGCAAGTCTTTTTTTACTTGATGCAGACATTTGCGTCTGCTTGTGTGCGATCAGGTTGACGACAACATTGGCCTGCTGATGTCTGAGCTGAAGCGGACCGGCCTCTGGGGTCGCATCAACGTGGTGATAACCAGCGACCACGGCATGGCCCAGTGCTCAGCCGATCGCCTCATACGGCTGGACGAGTGCCTCCCTGCAGACAACTACACACTGGTGGACCTCACACCTGTCGCAGCCCTCTTCCCAAAGCAAAGTAACCATGATGACCTCATCTTACATTACATAATGAAACTTGTCTCTGTTATTCTGTGCGTTGCGCTCCCAAAGGCAATTTTCCATGTGTGTGCTGTCCAGGTGATCAAGCTGATGCTGTCTTCAATGTGTTGAGTAAGTGCCACCCCCACATGACGGCATACTTGAAGAAGTCCATTCCTGATAGGCTGCACTACCGGAACAATGTGCGCATCCAGCCAATCATACTGATTGCTGATGAAGGCTGGACCATAGTGAAGCAGGGGGACAAGTTGCCGAGATGTATGTGCTTTTTTTAAAATGTATTTTTTTTTAATAATGTCGAGTTTTTGATATGTTAAGAATATAAAGAAAAGAAAAAAAAAAGCCAAAGGACAATGAATTAACTGCCTACAATATTATTGCCTGGTAATATGTATGTATTGTTAAATCTAAAAGGACTCTGGCTTTTCTTCCTCCTATTACACCTTTTTACTTTTAGTGGGCGATCATGGCTATGACAATGCCCTTCCCAGCATGCACCCTTTCTTGGCAGCGACAGGGCCTGGCTTCCGTCAGGGTTATCACCTGAGCAGCTTAGAAAATGTGGATGTTTATCCACTCATGTGCCGCCTGCTGTCAGTGCCCGCGCAGCCCAACAATGGCACCCTGACCCAGGCTCGGTGCCTTTTGGCTGCTGAGGCCTGCGTAGATCTTCCCCTGGTTATCGGCCTGGTGGTGGGTGTCCTGCTGGTACTCACTACAATCACTGGTGAGTGTGAATATTGTGTCGTCTTGTTGTATTGTGTTGATGGGGGGGAAAAATGGGGGGCCTAGATTGGAACCCCTCAACATCTTCTCAACCCCTCTATCAGATGAACAAGCGACGACTTTTTTTTTTTTTCTCCTCCTCAGTTTTGTTCAGGTCTCTGAGCACTCGCCGCCCATCAGTGCCTCGGCCTTTCCAGAGACTGCAGGTCGACTATGATGATGACGACGACCCCTTGTTGGAGTAAACCAACTGTGTCACAAACATGTACAGGTTTAGAACCACACATTTATCAAGAGCAGACCACACTATAACCCTAAACAAGAATGTAAAAATGTAATCCAGGCTAAAAGCAAAAAAAAAAAAAGCTGCTTCAGCCAAAGCCTGGAAGGAAGGCTGGAAAGAAATGCAATCTGTGTAATTTAGTAGGCCTATCAGTTACTTCCCCATCATTATGGAAAGAGAGTACAGTTGTGCAGTTTATTACATGAATGTGTTACTCAGATATATTCTGAGCATGGTTAAAGACAGAAACATGAGGTGTGCTCAGAGTTCAGGGAACAGACTCGGAACCTTACCAGAGATCATTTTTTTTCTCCCTTTGAAAGATTATAATCTCAGGCACGTCCATACAGCTTCCAGCCTGGCTACTTTCAGATCATTCTGTAAGAGTCCCTTTCTGATGACATCAACAAACCATTTGATTTTGGAAGATCATTGCTGGTGGTGAGAACTGGGTCACTGGCAACAGTCTCAGTCCAGGAGTCACATTTTCCAGGCATGGTGCAGACTAGAAAGGAAAGCTGGGAGACAGAGTGGTAACGACATGCAGCAAATGGCCAAGAGTGGACTTTTTATACTATAACTAAATATGCCACTTTTCTTGTTACACACACTCCATGCTGTATTAACTGTTTAGCCTGTAGTATGTTTAACCTCTTTATTTGTCTGGTATTATGATTGTTTGTAAAATATGCTGCTCTGCTTTCTGTCCACGTTGGTGATCAGTCTTATGTTCCAAACTCTGCTCCTTTCATGAAAAAATGCTCACAGTTAGACTGGGAATCTGTGGATAACAAAGTTTGTGTGACTGCTGAGCCTGATTACAGAGGTCGGGTTTCGTGAACTCAGATAATGACAAGACATCCCAGGTGTGTAAAACTAGCTTAATAATACAGGCCTCAGGTCTACAGATCCCCTATGTGGAGTCGTGCACTGGTATAAATATAGCTGTGGGTAATGCTATATTCTGTTGTTGTTACTGAGTCTCCATAATGTTACTGCTGTTTAAAAATCCTTGGACTTGAACATGTGACAAGAAGCCAGTGGTGATTAGCTGTGAAATAAATGTTTTGGGGAAATATTGGAGAAGTCTTTAGTGGGAAGACAGTAACAATGAGACTGATATTATTATTATTATTATTATTATTATTCATATTCTCAAAGAAGAAACAAAAGCTACTGATTTAAGAGATTACTTTCATTTATCTTAGTTTTCTTTCCATTTTTCTTTGGGAATTTTGTGTGAAGTTGTGTGCTGTTACATTTTATCAGCAGAGGGAGCCACTAGCTCATTTAACTCAGCTGTGACAAATTTTTGCTTGTGATTAACCTTCAGATTTCTTTATATGCTATTCTGCTTTATTACGCTGTTACCCAAGTCTGCCAAAACCAAATTTTAAATCTAAATTGGTACAATAATATTAATTTGTGGAATTGCAGGCAATTCCGTACAGTGGCTTTCTATTCAAATTGTTCACTTTAAATGAGGGTGTGTCAGGGGTCCATCTGTGCTTCCTACATATGAGGGATACCAAAGACTGTTAATCAGATGCACAAAGAGATAATCAGCACTTAATTTTTTTTCTTACACAGGGATATTCATCACAAAATTAAAACTGTAATTGTTATTTTTTTTAGCATCAGATAGGTTACCTGGACACTCCTCTTTTTTTCTTTCTTTCTCTCTCTTTTTTTTTTTTAAGAAAGGTTCAAAAGCAAATTCAGGTAGTAGTTTGAAAGACAGTTTTATTTGATCTGATCCTTACAGAGGGAGCAACCACAGGTCTGCTGTCCTGATCAAGGACTTTAGATGGAGCACATGCCTGCTAGCAGGGATCAGAAACTGTGACTGCTCAAGGTCACAGCATGAGCCTGTTGATATTTAACACTCCTATTATTGGCAAATAACATGACTCAACCCAATGAGGGATGTATCCAAATAACACGTTTTGTGGGAATGTTGCTCTTGTGCTTGTAACCTTTCCTGTTGTCCAAAAATGTTGAAGAACATCAGTGAGACACACTGCTCCTCCTCACCAGAGCACTAGATGAATATTTAATAACATAAAAAAAATGATCCGCAGCAACTTCTATCTTGTTTCTCTAGTAAGATTTAATGCAAACCAAAGGTCCCAGTTGTTTTGTTTATTGTTTCTTTATTAAATGGATTTACAAAATGGATTATATATGGAATAAAATGTGTGAAATATTAATATATCTGTACTTTTCAAGGGATTTATTGAGTAGAACCACATTACAGAATAAAACATAAGACTTGCACTCAGTGCAGAGCTGCTTGCATACTTTAACCATTTAGAATGTGAATGCTGTAAATTCGTAAAGTTTGCCATGTGATGTTCCCTCTTCTGCATATTGCACATATAGTTATTTCTGATGGCTTTATGTAATCTGGACATATGTGGGCAGCTGTGGCTCAGGAAGTAGAGCGAGTTGTGCACAGAGTTAAATTCAGGCCACTGATATGACAATTTTTTTTTTTTTTTTTTTTTTAAATACATGTCATTG
>VVHJ01003304.1:0-12214 GCA_015107715.1 Tylochromis polylepis | reverse complement strand
CAATAAACCAAAACTTTAAAAAAAAAAAAAAACACAGAAAGAAAGAAAGAAAAAAGAAACCACCTCCACTTCAGTCGAGCAGATAAGGCATTGTTGCTTTGATGTGTTTCACAGAGATGGAAAGTGTTGCTGTTTTTACGTACACTCCCAACATGAAGTAATCAGACTGTTCAATCGATCTGAATGTGAAACGCTCAGGTTTGATACACATATTTGGCTAATTCTTCACCGTAACCACAACTATACAAAAACCATCTAACTTTACTCAATAGCACCATATGAATATTGTTCCCAAATTATAAAGGGGTAAGGGAATACTGGACATTGGTGTGTGAGCGTGTTTGTGTGTGTTCAAGTGGTGAGGTAGGGATACATCCCATGTTATTACACTGCTTTTCATTGTGTGTCTCTCCCTGCTTCAGAGGAAAACCGTGGGTGTTTGTGTGTATGTGTATCTGTGTGTGTGTGTACACTAAGCACATCTCCCCCATGTTGGAGACTTGCATAGCTTCTGCAGGACAGGAAGAGCAGTTGTCCGTTTGGACGGAGCCTTTGGCACAGCCTTGGCTGATAACTGAAGGCAGTACTCAAGTTGCACCATAGAATTCAAAGAGACAATCTGCCCTTATTGCACCATAAGTACATGTGTGTTTTGTATTTGCACCATATGAAGTGGGATTAGCAGCCAGTTGACTCTGAAGCTCGAGTGTTGCACCATATGAACACTGATGCTGCTGCTTCTGTTGCGCGTTCGCATCTAATGTTTCTACTCGCCGGTTTGCAGCAAATGGACTGATTTGTCTTTTGTTTTCTTAATTGGCTAGCACCACAGAAAAATAATGTGAGCCTGCCTATCATTCGCATCGTTCACACTTAAAGGGACACTGTATTTCTGCTTTTAGTCTCCTTATTTGAATAAAGAAAATTCCATACTGGGGTAATTATTACAGTGTTATTGACTGATTACGTTTATCAGTCATTAATGGTGTTCTTAACATCCACCAGTTAATCGGTGAACCACTTAGTGGTAGGGTTACCATTAGGGTTGCATTTTAGCCACATGTTAAACAAATGCAGTTTTGTTTACATTTTAAATCAAGTCTCTTACATGCATTTAGGCCTCACACTTTTGACTGTTACAATATTTCCCTTTGGTTATACCGAACAGGCGAAAGCTATAAATGGTAGATGTGTTAAAGCTGGCAATGTTTCCCAACGTAAGGATCAGGACTACAATTAATGCTGCAAGTTTTGTTTTTTTGTTGCTCTAACTTCATCATTTTTCTCTGAACTTTCATACACAGAATTTGTAGGAACAGCCAAGGACAGAGGATATTGGGTTCGGTAGTCTTGGCATTGCGTTGTGATTGTTTGAGTATGATGCTGACTTTTTTGCTTTCCAGACACACTAAGTGGTTCACAGCTAATAAGTAGCGGGGTTGATAGTTAGCACCTGTAAGTCTGAAGCCATGTTTCTGAGGCAGAAGAGGGTGTATTGCCCACTTTGCTATGGGGACAGGTTGTTTCCTCAAATAGAGAAGTTAAAGTATCTTGGGGTCTTGTTCATGAATGGGGGAAAATGGAGTGGGCGACTGACCAGAGATTGGCACAATGTTTGTAGTGATCCTTACCTAGTTGGCCACAAGCTGTGAGAAGTGACTGAAGGAATAAAACAGTGGATACAGCTACCAGAAATAAGACTCAAAAGACTGTCTGGACTCACCCTTAGAGATAAGGTAAGGACTCAGAGTAGAGATGTTTCTTCTCAGCATTAAAAGACACCAGGTGAGGTGTTTTGGGCATCTGACTAATATGCATCCTGGAAGTTTCTTAGGTGAGACTACTGAGGAGAGACCTTGGGTAGACCCAAGACAGACTAAAGATATCGTTTCTCTTGGCTGTTTTGGGAATGCCTTGGTATCTTCCTGGGAAAGCTGGAGTCAGTGGCCATGGAAAGGGAGCTCTGGACATATCCATCAAGTTTTTCTACAACCAAATTTTAATGTGATGTCTTAAAATTGCAGGTTTTACCAATCATTCAAAAGATTCTCATACTTCTGGGTCACTGGTTTAAATCAATCACAGAATTATAATTTGAGGACTAATAAATTAATTAATTACATATATTTGCAAATCGCCCTGAGAAAGACGTTCTTTGACTTTGACCAAAATGACAAAATTTGTTGATGTAGCCCATTTTTAACTCTCTCTATACCCAGCCCTCATAGCAAAGGCGGTTGTAGAAAGCAGGAGAAACTGGGCTCATGGCTCATGACTGGAGGAAACACCCCCCCCCCCCTAACGGCGTGTGATTTTAGAAGTTGCAACGTTCCCGTTGACATGCTGATGACTAATATCTCAGCTCATGTGTTTTCGCCCGCCAATGTAACAGCTTGGATTACAGGGGTAAACAAACCAAAAGAAATAAATAATGAGCCATACACCACAGCTCAGCCGTGGGTGGCTTTGGAGGAGTTGATATTGGACACGAAACAGTAGAAGACAAGTCACTGGGAGGGTTGTGATGATTGAAGTCCAAAACTGTTTTATGTCAGCTTCAGTGGCAGCACCCTGTTAGTGTGGGACCAACATGATTAAGCTATCACACACAAAAAAAATGTAGTAGACTTCGATCAAAAATAATTACTCTTGAATCTACCCTTATTTTTATGATATAAAAAGACCTCCCACAACTGCTTGGAGCATAAAAGGAAATGATGGAGAATTCCCCCTAAGATGGCATTCAAATTTCACACTTTATTTCCCTCACAGATTCTAGATGAGTAATATGGTTATGACCATATTACGTTTAGCCGTACTTACTGTAACATCATCTAGGACTTTACTTATGTTGTTTTGTAGTATATCTATGTAGAGTCTACGACATAGTCTAGGCAAGCAGACATTGCCAGGATTTAGGCTTGTGTAACAGTTGTTGGGGGCTGCACTGACGCCACATGTAGTTACTACTGAGGGAGGTGCACACATGAATATCGTGTAGGGCTTCAAATAAGTTTGCAGTCATTATGTACCTATGGCACAGATTTAAGGCAGAAACATATCTTGTTCCACTAACATGGAAGTCAATTATTTAAGAGTCTTCAATTTGTTTCAGAATTTTCAAATTGTTGTGAGCTTTAATGCATGGCTTATTTAGTCATGAAATCTGAAACTGTGGTTTAGCTAACATCTAACGAAAAACCTAGCTAGCTAGTCCTGTGTAGGTGTTGTAGTTAGGTTTACTTTGAAAATGGTTTAAGACACCGAAATTACCATAATGTTTTTTACATTTTTACTTTTCCAAATGTTCAGCAAGAAATTATTTGAGTGTTTTTGAACTATGTTTTTCATTTTTCCACGTTACAGCTAACATGTTGCTAACTGCCCTCAACGTAATTTTTTCAAGACTATCTTAAGGAAAGTTGGACTGTGTTTTTTGCTCAATTGACCTTTGAGTTACATGAGGAAAGTTGTACTAGTTCTTTATCTCTCCATTAAATATGAGTTCCTGCAAGCAGACTGCCTAGGTTAGCATAACAACTAAAAACAGGTAGAAACCTTTAGCTTTCAAGCTCTTGAGTCAGATTTTGTGGCAGGACTTGCTGAGGTGTTAACATCGTGTAGGAAGAAACAAGCAGAGAAAAGTAACTATTTTGTTGATAGAAAAAAGTTTGAATTAATGCTACAAATTCATATACATGCTTTTATTTATTTAGATAAGATTTAATTTATAACATGGCATCAACCATTGCGCTACACAAAGTAACCCAGATTAGCTGGAAAAGTTATTCCTTGGAGCTACCCTGATAGGTCAGGTAACAACTATCACATTTCCTTTAAAAGCCATGATCAATAATAATTATCATTTTTATAGCATGAATTTGTTTCCATATTTTGACTTACAAGCACATGAACACCAAAATTCGAAGAGTAACTTCTCAAAAGCACAATTTTTACTATCTGAGGAGCAAGTAAATGTGCAATTATTCTTAATGGTACATGGTTTGGCCAGTTTCTGAACCCACAAAAAGCTGTTGAAGCATAAAACCTATTTTTTACATTTCTGTTTGTGTATAATTTAAATAAGACTAGTTACTAGATACTTTAGGAGAACACATCGAAGCTAGCTGTTTCCACCTGTTTTCAGTTTTTTATGCTAAGCTAAGCTAATCGACTCTTGGCCTGAGATGCAGTGATTTACTCTGCCTTTGACAAGATAACAAGTAAATCTACTAAACAAAATATCAAACTGTTCTTTTAAGAAACTGCAGCTAAAATTTTAGATTTTTAAAAATTGAGACCGAAAATTTTAAAATTGTTGTTTGAGTGTGCATTGAATGCCATTACCCACTTTCTCTCCATCTTTTCCATCATGCTCTGTCACTCTCCCCATTAACCTGGTCAGTGATGTCGAGAAACTGATGTGTCCAACAGCTTTGTCCAAGAACAACATAACAACAGATTAAAAAACATCCTCTCTGTACATAGAAAATATATACACTATCTTTTGATCAGACTAATAGCAACATGTTACAACTCCTTTTATTAAAAGTGACCGTCATTGTGTCACACCTTTTTATTCTACTTAAACCTGTGAACGCGTGCAACATAAATGGCTTGTGGTGGTCAAGGACTCCATTGTAAAACTACGCTTATTTTTCATATTTTTACGTTTTTTTTTCTTTGCAGTGGAGCGCGCACATGTGAAATTAAAGAAATGAGACCAAGTGAGGGACGATTAGAGTTAAATAGAGTGACAAAAGGATTAAGAGAGGAGACGGACTCGCGCCGAAGCAGCTTGTGGAGTCATGGCCATGGGACTCACAGGTCGTAGGTGCCCGCAAGGAATGTAAGCATGATCGCGTGTGTACCCACACATATAAGTGTGACAGATTGCTTCTGTGTGTGTATGTGCTTATATCAAGTGTGACGTTCTGTGCATGAATATGTTTCTAAATCTTCTCTAAATCTGAACATCCACATATACATACATGTTTTTTATGGTGCATATGTGCTTATGTGTACTTGTGTATCCGTGTGTGTGTGTGTGTGTGTGCTGATTTGTGTGTTCGTCAGAGTGAGGACTCATACTGCAACAGTTCATACAGGAGGGGTCCATCACGATAGCGGATGCCCACAGCAGCTGGCGTTATGTACTGCAGGATGTTTATAGTCCTCCGCAGGCGCCTGTCTACATAGTGGGCATCCCATGCTGGGTAACGCTTCCTGGGCATGTCGATCTTTATAAGTGGGCCCTCGGGCTTGGAGGTGGGGGGTGCAGACCTCACCTGGAAGACGGGAAGACATGTCTCGGCCACATCCTCTTCCGTCTGTGACTTGGCCATATGGGCTGGTGTGGGAGGGGCTGTGGGTGGGGCTGACGGGGGGAGAGGGAGACCCCAGAGCAGCTGGGCACAGCAGGATGAGGCGGGACTTGGCTGGAGGTGGGCAGTGGCAGGATGGAGGAAACCATAGTACAGCAGCATGACCAAGACGCCCCCTGCGAATGTCAGGTAGACGCTGCACAGTGCTGGGACGGCATAGGAGTCAGTCAGCACTGGATCTCTGTAGGCGTACCTACAGGATGGTGACAGTACAGAGGGTAAATTAAGAGGTGTACATCTACACGTGTTTATAGCAGTAAAATGCATACACAACAGTATCAAATGTCCCAACTTTCCCACTGGTTCCCCTAAGCTGATTAGAATTGTTTTATCTACTGGTGGGTAGCCCAGTGTGTATTTTAAAACATAGTTTATTAGTGGAGTTGTACTTAATATTAATAATCTAAATCTGCAAAATAATTTGTAATTATTGTTTAAAATAAATGTAGTGGCGTACACTCAGTAACCCTCCTTTTAGACAAGCCCCTGCATGGTGCAGGTGGCACTGCTAGAAAGAGAGGGGGAGGGCCACTATTGCCCTGCACCAAACTTTAAAGCGATCTGCCAAATTAAGCTAGCAGTTTGTTTGCATACACGCAGATTTTGCTTCAGCATATTAATCCAACTGCACAACCATGTAATGCATACTGGTGGTGGATGAGAGCACATGAAAAGATGGCTGCATTTCAATCAAGCCATGACTGTGATGACTGTGGCTGCCAGAGACACTGTCATTGTTCCCAATGAGTCATCAACTGGCAAAACAATTTTCCAGTGTACTACTTACTGGCCCCGGGCCATGTGGCCATCAGTTATGTTGCAAGTAGTATGGCAGTAAACTTATTAACCCATCAAGAAAGCACTTACTGGGGGTAGCCTTTTATGAATATTTTGATATAGGTTTACCTTCCTAGTGTTGTGGATAGCCTAAGCCTTGGTAAGCACTTATTTTGTACTTTGAATGTGTCTGTTTACTTCTTCATTTCAGAATAAATTTGAAGATTGAGCAAACAACTTGTCTGATCTGCTAAAAGATGAGCTGTGGCTTTTCAATACTTGAAACTTCTTCAACCTGGGCTTCTAAAAATGGCCACCTCCAGCTTTTATCTTGAGACCTCTCTGAATCACTGCATGTTAGATGCATTAAATTTAGGTTCAGTTTTGTAGATTTGTTTTAGTCCTTTCTCTAATTGACTTTTATTATTTACAGCTTTCAATACACAGTAACTCACCCAAGAACACTTCATATTATTTACATTCATTCAAAACCCAAGGCTTTCTATGCATAAACTGTGTATAAAAGATGCTGCTGGTGGTTTTTCATTTTGTTTTGTCTTTTTAGCCTTGAGAAGTCAAGTTTTTTTAGTAAATGTTCAGAAGAAGGATCTATATGAAGACAACAGGGTTTCAACAGGTGGATGGAAAAATGAGAAACAGAAAGAAACCAGAGGCAGATTCAAAAACCTAAAAAAGCCTGAAAGAACAGATACAGATTAAATACTCAGCAGAACGAGAACAAATAACCTTCAAAATAAAACAGGAAGTAAAGAATAAAAGGAAAGACCGAGAGAACACAGGCAGCCTAGAAAAGACAAAAATCTCCAAAATTACAAAGGAAGTGAAATAAAATAAGAATTTATAAGAGAAGTAGAAAGAGCTCATTACACAGATTGTTGCCATTTAGCTTTTTGAAACTGGATGAACCTTGTAGGTGCGAGACTTAGAAGCTGCAGGACGCTGTGTGCCTTTATGGTAGCTCCTTGTTAAATAAGTGGTAGGCCTACCTTTTGTAGTTTTTGATATTCATGCATACATTCTGTGATATTTATGTGAAAAAACTTCTTTTAGGACGTTACGTTTGTTGCATCCGGGATGTCAGAGAATGGAAACGGCACTAAACTCACCACAGGCCGGTCAGGATGCTGTTCTCGGCCAGCACCACGGTGTAGTACGCCACCATCCTGTAGCGCGTCCGGCCCTCTTTCACGTTGAACCAGCAGAAGATGTAGACAATGCCGACCACCATGTTGAAGAGCACCTCCTCCCACTTGGACATGCAGAAGTCAGTGCCTCCGTGCACCACCCAGAACGCCATGGCACACCAGTGGAGCACCACAAAGATGCCGAAGTAGATGTGGAAGAGGGAGGCAAAGAGGGCGAGCGAGAGGACGCGGGAGGAGATGGTGAAGAGGCGCCAGAAGAGGTGCAGCAGTGCCCCGCGGTAACTCATGCTGCGCTGGTCGTCACGAGAGTCTCGGAGCAGTTTGTGGTAGGAGGCCAGAACCCAGGCGAGAGACAGGAGGGAGGCTAGGGAGGAGATGCCTGCAGGGAGACACAGAGGTGGATGATTTCCATACTTCTCCTGCTTTGTATTAACACAACATTATTATGACTCACTAGGGAGGGGGGGGTTGTTTTGTGTAATGGTATGAGCGTACAGTAAGTAAGAGGTAGTGTGTGACACGACCAAGACATTTGGTAATGATGAGTCTCAAATATGAAGTTATTTTTAATGTCCCCCCTGTGTACTCGTCACATCTTTCCATTAAGGTAAACTGTGTCCCAAAACTCCAGAGTGAGCGGGATGAATAACACCAGTGGGTGGCCGCCCAAGATGATGCATCCAACAAGGAAGAGGAGGATGATGGAGTCTGACTCGCACATCCCTTTCTATCTTTGACAACCTGAACAACAGTAAAAACCTGCGAAATCCAGCAGCCATCTGTAGCCACACATAATCAAGCACAATGTGTGCAAATTGATAATTAGTACTTGAGCAGCTGCTCATTTGCCGGCTATGCGAAAACATGCTATTACGCCGGTACAGCGCAGTCTGTAAATCCATCCAACCACCTACACTGTAGTGTCTCGGCTCGGTTCTCCTGGATCATGATGCAGAGCTGCAGGACCAACTGAGGCGCCGACTCCAGAAATGTTTCCAGCAAACGCAACATGTTGACATCAGCGTACTCGAACATCATGGCCCAGTACCAGCGCCGCTGGTGCTCCTTCTGCCGACGTGACATGACGCCTAGGTACAGCGTCCTGATGTACCTGTAGGGGTTCAGAGGTGCAAACACGCATATGTCAGCCTTTTCTTCACACTTTCAATCAGGGAAGTCAAACTCATTTCACGTCGTGGGCCACGTACGGCCCACTTTGATCTTATGTGTGCCCAACTCACTTAAGATCAAAGTGTAAAGCAGTTTATCTGGACAATAAAGCTCTGAGATATCATGATGTAATAAAAAAGAAGTGTAATTTCAACAGTAAATGTTAGTTTTTCTACATGATAAAGAAATGGCTCTTTGGGCTTAAACTGTAAGAAATAAATGTGTAAAATTACAGTAAACGTTCTGGACTGTCCTGTAAGTTTGAAGCAGAATGTTTTTGTTAAATCACAGAAAATGCCCTTTTTAATTAATTTTACTGTGGACACACTGTAAAATTTATGAAAATATAGTTAAAAGTCCAAAATTTACGCCCTCCTTCAGATTTTCTGAAGATGTCCACTGGGCCAGGTTGGAGCCTGCGCTGGGCCACTTCTGGCCCCCAGGCCTTATTTTTGACACACAAAAAATATAAATATAAATAAAAAATCTACTCTTGGTTCTGTATGCTGCAACTGACAGCAGATCTCCCTAATATGGTCATCTAAGGCACATGAGCAGCTTCCCGCCTGCCACGGAGGGCTGGCCAGTTAGAAAAAGCTGGTTTAAAGGGAACTAAAAGAGCTGGTCTCAGACAGCAGTCAAACTCGTGGACTTCATCAAGGTCCCATATCAGACAGATATGGATTATTTTGAAATCTACTAGAGTCCAGGAATAAGAATATGGAGCTGGAAACAAGCCTAATAGGTCACATCTTCCCTTGCGTTCTTTCGCCTAATTGGGCAACTAAATCAAAAGCAACACTGTGACTCATTCCTGTTTCACCTGATGTTTGACTATAAATATTTCTATCCTTCATTACTGACTTAAACACTGAATTTAACCTTCCTATGAACAGCCTTGAAGAGATGCTGATCTATACGTGCTGAATGTGGGAAACTACAGCACATGTGGGTGGGATGTAGGCAGTGATCTCAATTAAACTGCCTCACTGAACGTGTGTATGTGTGAGAGAGCAGTCGTATGGGTATCTAGCTGCATGTATGTCCACAAGTCTAAACGTGCTGTAAAAATAAAATCCTTCAGCTTCCCCACATGTGCATGGCTGCAGTGCATGCATGGGTGTCCTCCATGCAGGCGTGCGCTTCTACATTATGTACAGTACGCCTATTAGAGCTGGAGGTTAATTCACGCCCCATAAATAATGCACCGTCCCTGGAAGAAAACGCCCACATGTGCATTCATTTACAGCACGCCGGCCCTCCCAAATGAACCCTTTCTAGATGTTTTAGCTTTAAAATAAGGCCAGAAGGATGCATGTCCTTGACTCAAGAGCAGTGAAGGATAAATAACCAGCATCATTTCTTTGGCTTCTGTAAACATCTGTAAACAGAAGCTCTGGTCTGCAGTGGTCACGGTTAGTGTTGAGAGTAGCAGGCGAGTTCCTTAATGCCCTGACATGGAAGGAGGTGGTATCAAACCAAGTACAGCTGATCTTCCATCCAGCCCACCCTGCCCCCACCACTCTCACTTCTCTTCCTCTCCCCTCCCCCTTCTTTTCCACTCCACTTGTGCACGTCCTCACCCCCCATCTCTCCCTCTCCACGGCCTCTCCATCTCTCAGTCTCAATCAGGCCATGCCATTTCCCCAGCTACACCCACCCTTTCTCCCCTTCTTCTCCCCTCTCTCTTTCTGCTCCTTCCCATCCACCCCTTCCTCCAGGTGGGAGAGTCCATTCTGTGGGCCAAGAGGGGACAACTACTGGGAAGTGTGTATGGGTCTGAGAGGGGTTGACTTAACCCTACAACCAAAGCAGAGAAGCTGTGTAGCACATCAGCATAGTAGGACGTAAGCACACACACACACACACACACTACTCTACTCTCCCTGCTGCCCACCCAGAGGCAAGTGGACACCATTAAGAAGTCTTCTCAGAGAAAAGAGAGAGGAGGGAGGGAAGAGAGCAAACATTGTCCTTATATAGAAGACTGGGAGGCTGGAAAAGAAAAAAAAAGTGCACTACTGTTACTACTACAACCACAGTGTGTGTGTGTGTGTGTGTGTGTAGACCAAGCTGCATGCTTATATGAAGCAAGAAGCCTACAATGAAAAGAAGTGCGTGTATTTCAATTTTTTTTCCCCCAACAGTGCTTTTAGCACCACAATTAACACCTAACCTCATCCAACTGTGGGTATATATGTGTGTATGTGTGTGAGAGAGATAAATAGCAAAAGAGAGAGAGAGAGACGTGCTGCCAGAAGCGCAGATGCTTTTCCTCTTTGTACTCTCCATGCATGCTGACACTCATGGGAAGAGCCTTGACACCGTTTTTCCACTGGTCACACACACGTGCTGACATGTGTTGACATGAAATGTGTTCAGCACTATGGACAGCGCTTCGGTCAGCCCTTAAAACACACACTCTGGAGGATGTGGCTCACTTTGTTTCTTTACACTGTGTGAAGGCTTGACTGTAGCTACTCTGCAACTGCAGATGTTTTACTCAGGTACTGTCCTGGCTGTGAATTCTACTCTTGCTTACTGCAGACTGGTCAGCGAGTTGCTGAATTAGCTTTTCATAAGATGAGCCAGAAATGAAAAGTTTCAACAGATCAGAGTTTGTGTATGAAATCAGGCTCTCTGTTCTCCTGACTGTCTCTCTTAATATCTTGCTGTCATTCCAAAAAAGCAACTGAAGTACCGAGGAAGTCGCAGAGAGCCTTTCCATGTCTTCCTCTCGCTTTTCTCTCCTGCCTGTCACTGTGAAGCGAGCTGTCTTTTCTAGTAGCCACATCAAGTGGACATCCTGCTCTGCTCATTAGGCCCATTAAGTTTTTGTGAGCCTGTTAGCGAGAGAGAGAGAGAGAGAGAAGGAGCAGGTGTGTTTCTATTGTCCCCCTCCCCCTCTTACCTCCACACTTGTCCCAGCTGGAGGATGTGTATGGTGGCCTGCCACAGCCAGATAGTGGCCAGCTGCAAGCGGTCCCTGCCGGGATACAGGCACCCCAGAATCACCGTGCCCCGCTTGGTCAGCCCCTCAACTTCCCCGAGGCCCCCGCCGGTGTAGTCCTGCACGAACCATCGGAAACTCAGAATCTGCACCAGTACCGAGGGCACCAGTACGAAGAAAAGAGTGAGGCCGAACCAGAGGTAGTCCTGCCTCTGGTAGTAGTCCACCGCCAGGCACAGGTCCGTGCCGACGTCCCAGAAGAAGACAAGGAGGGCAAGGATGATCCAGAGGCAGTCCAGCCACAGCTGCTCCCGGGGCGGGCAGTGAGTCTCCCGGATGCCGACCCCTCCGGTAGGCGGACCCCCGCCGAGCAGAGAGCCGAGGCAAGCTGAGCGGCAGCCCCAGTAGCAAGCGGAAGAGCGGCAGCACTGACAGATGTGGATCGCCGCGGAGTCCAGAGGCTCCTCGGCGTCAACATCGTAGAGCTGGGCGAAACCCCCGCCGCCGCCGCACCCGACCCCGGCTTTGCCGCCGTCGGACTGCGCGGCCATGTTCGCCTTCCCGCTCCTGCCCTCCTGCGAGACGCACGACAAACGCACCGTTTTGCTTTCTTGTGGGGCGCGGACACCACGTCACTTCCCAGATACCTGCTGTCCCCTACCCTCTCGCTCCGCGGCGACTGCTGTGACTCTTTCCCGTCCTGGGCGCGAGGAGCCATCAGAGCCGGCGGCCGCGCGACGGCGGCTCCTCTTCTTTCTCTACCGGCC
>VVHJ01003298.1:0-13631 GCA_015107715.1 Tylochromis polylepis | reverse complement strand
TGGGGGGGCAAGGGGGGGGGGGGGGGGGGGGGGGGGGGTGGGGGGGGGGGGGGGGGGGGGGGGGGTGCACACAGTGTGCCAGTTATCACAACCCGGTAGCCAAGGAGTAATATCATTAATAAACATGTGTAAATTGCTGTTATTTTACTACAGCGCTGGGGCCTTATGGACCTTTCTTATATTTCAGATTCCATTTTACCTTGACCACAAAAACAAGTGCACATTTTCCTCCTGCATCCTCATCTCCGCGGTGAAAGCTGAATACATTAAGTCCTGGACATGAGGCCCAACAAGGACTTCAGACTCCTACTCACTTATTACACTCGAATCCTGAATCCTCCTCTCCTCTGTCCTGTCTCCTAAACCTTTTTATTCAGGGACCCGGAGACCTCTCCGGAACAAAACAGCTTTTAGCGCTACCATCTCGCCCTGCTTATGATTTCGCAAATCTCTCTCTCTCTCTCTCTCTGTCGCTCTCTCATTTCTCCAAAAAACTGTCTCTCTGAAAAGAAATGAACTGTTGTAGGAGCTCATCAACTCATTATCTGATTAAGGTCATTTTATAACTGCTGCTGCTCAAGAGATTGGTTCTTCTGCCAAATAATGTTCATTCTTTCAATAATTCATGAAACTTAAATTCAGAAAATCTCCTCCGGCTTAGGTCTGTTCACATTCACCAGGCTAAATAATAATAATAATAATAATAATAATAATAACAATAATAATAATAAATTCATACTAAGGAAAAATCTACTGGCTCCTTTCCACTTCGACATACCATGCGCCGAGTGCGTGCACTTATTACCACTCAGCACGAGATAAAAATGTGGCTTTATAACACCTCTGGGAGAAATATTGTTTTTGCAGCCTCCCTCCTTCTGCATTTGGGCACAGCTCTAATAAATATGTCAGTAAATTCGGCCATCAGTGCGCAATGTCAGAGCGTATTATCAGTCTTGGGCATCGAGGTGTGTCGCACTCGATCCAAAAGAGGTGGTGGGGGGGAGAGTGAGTTTGAAACAAATCCACGGGTTGATCCACCTGGAATGGGCCGCGATAAGAGCAGCCAGTGTTAAACCACACGTTTCCTCTACACCTCATCCGAGTCTTCCTTTTCCAAACACGCTTTCTTTAATGTCCCGGCCTGTTTTTCCAGCCTGTGTGCGCACCGACGGCACCCAGGGGAGCCGAGGCCAAATCAGCCACAGGCCAGTTAGGGAGCAGGAGGGGGGCCGGGACACCTGCTTTGGAAAAGCCACTCCAGACACCAAACTTTGCTGACTTCGTTGCAATTCGCTCGTCCTAAAAAACACTTGCTTGCGACATGGAAAAGAGACTCGCCTTTTCCTTTTTGGCGCCTGACAGAGGGGCATATGGAAAATAAGATTTCTCGTTAAGTACTTTAGGATCCTGTTTGTGCAGTAGGATAAAAAAAAAGAAAGAAAGAAGGAAAAAGAAAAACGTGCAACAAAATGGATCCGAAGCGAGAAGCTTCGAATAAAAATAGCTGATTTCATGAGCAATTGTGCAAGAACCTTTTAAAACCGCTTTAAGCACATTTGTTAAATATAATTTGACAAAGAAAGAGAAAATGAAAATCAAAGTTTTTATGTTACTATAATAATAATTATAATTATAATAATTTTCTTCTTAAACTATTATTTGCTTACCAGGAACGTAAGCTGAGCAGTATCGATGGATGTGCCATGTACCCTCAAAAACAATCGAATAAAATAATTCTCTCCATCCTAAATATTAAATCCAGCCGCAGTAAAATGTTCGTAATATTAAGAAAAATTTGTGAATATCACCTGTTGTAAATGTCGAAGGTTAAAACATTTGTTTAGCCGCGCGCAAAAGCGGCGGTGTGATTTTAAGCATCCAGTTTGTAAGAAAGCAGGACTGAGAGCGAGCAGCCGTCATCATTTCATAAATCAGAAGCCTCGTGGAAAGGATCAGGTGTCACTGTGCGCAGGGTTGTGTTACAGGTGGGTGGAAAAACTAATAATATGTTGAACATCATTTGATTTGCAAACATAAAGGTGAATTCTTTTTCTTTATTCTTCTCCATTTTACCATCACGTTAGAATTCATCTTTAGGTTTCGCACGGGGGATATTTTAGTGACAGCACGCTGACAGGAGCTTCGTGGCGATATTCGGCTCTTAATTGAGCATTTTAGAAAGTGATTTTTAGTTTCCTTCAGATATTGGCTTCTCTGGATAATCTGAATTCAAAAGCAGAGCTGTAAGCATGATGTGCTGCTTTGCTCGTCCATTAATCAGACTTGGGTGCAACCAATGAGAAACCCGCGTGCGTAAAATATCTCTACATGCCATTTTTATCCCCCAATACTCAAGTGACCCACAACTTGTTTGTTCTCCACGAGAATCCACGGTCTAAACGTGTGGTAGTGTTTTTGCAGGAAAAAGAAAAAGAAAAAACAGTATATGCGGTATATACTGATCTAAAAATACGTCCTGCATCGTTTCATTTGACACACAGGGATCAAATTACAATGTTAATATTATTATATTATAATCATTAAAGATGGCTGGGTTTGAAAGAACGCCTAATCGAGCATGATCGAAACTTGAAATAACAAGCGTTAAAAAAAAGGATTCCAAAAGAGACTTTTAATTTGAAATTTATTGCAAACAAAGAAAACGAAGACTGAAAGATGTCTGGAGACATTTGCGTGAAAACGGTACAAAATTTACTCTTAACAATAACTTTAATATATTTTTTAAATCTGTTTCCAAATGAATCAATTTATTTGATTCATATTCTCAATATTTATTATTTCAAAAGCAATCTTATTCCAATTCTTGGCTGAAGTTACAGATACTTTATTCCACATTTCCTGGGACTAAGCAGCACTTAAACCGTTTATTATAGAAAGTTTCTATTTTAAAGAATAACCATGAAAATAAATAAGATAGCCGTGTGCGCGCGCGCGCGTGTTATGATTTTCCCGCTGCTTAAGAAGTGTAATGTCAAAGTGTGTAACGATTCTTACTCGCGTCGTCGGTGATTTGTGAAGAAACATTAGTAAGACTGCTATTTCCTTTTTCTCTCTCTCTCCTCCTCTCTCTCTCTTTGGTAACATGCTCAAGTCCCATTCTCTGGTCAAGTTCAGTGAGTTGTTCTCCGGACCCGACGGACGCTTCTTATTGGTAGGTTGCGACAGTTACATCACGCCGCTCATGACGCGCACGTCTTCCTGTTTCCTTCAGCCGCGTCTTAAAGTGGATCTTAGTGGCGGAGGAGCGCTCCAGCATCCAGTCCTCTGCATCCAGTGCGCCTCGGAGACACACATACACGCGGTCTCGCGCTCTCTCTCTCTCTCTCTCTAGCACTCTCTCTATGTCTCTCACTCTTTCACACAGCAGAGGATAGAGGGCGAGACCGACGCGCAAGAGCTCTTTTCATCTTCTATATTTTTCCCCCCTATTTTGTTCCTTTCGCTCGCGTTGCCGACTTTATTCCAGCTCTTCATTCTCTGAGAAACTGTTATATTCCAGCATACAGCAATCCTCGGTGCCCTGCGCGTATTCTCATTTTTTCCCCCCCGCAGGAGTTCAGGTTGTCCCCCTCTTCATCAAAAGGGTAAGTAACCTTGTCCTCGGATACCTCCCTCTCTTGTTCTCGTTCTGCCTCGCCTGCGCACGGTGGGCGGAAAAAATAAACAAATCAAACATCGTTAACGGGGAAATTTATTATGGTAATCAACTGCTAATCATTTCTATACGACATTATTTGCTCTGTTTCGTACCCTCATCTTGATCTGTGGCGAGAGTTGCGCGAGCAGCCCGTGTTTGTCTCGAGGATGATTTGCGAGCGGTAGCCCAGCCTTCCTCATCAAAGCACAGAGATCAAGTTGATTTCAAACTTTAAAAAAGTAAGTTCGGGAAGCGAGTTTTTGTGCGACAGGAATCGTGATTTATAGCACGGGCTGGTTTTTTGTTGTTTCTTTCGTTTTGATTTTGATTTTTTTAGGCTTCATGTGTTTGGCTCTCCTCCGTGCTTATTGTAAACTGTGAATTTGCTATGACCTCATATTGTCTTTGTCCCATTGGCTAAGTCTTATTTCGACTCATTACGGTATTTTTTAATTGATAAGTCAAACAAAAAGTCTTGTACAGTAAACTACCGAGCTTGTCAGCCCTCCCGGTTTGTAAATGTGGTTTCTATCTTGTGCGGTAGCTTTGTAGGACAGATGTGATAAAGCGCAATGTTTCGATTGTGTGCGCAACTCTTTTGGTATCCAAGGCTGTTCGCTGGCAACTAAACAGACATCCAAACCACCAGATTTCAGTCTCACTTGAAGAAATGTTGCCGGACCTTTAGTTCAAACCTTAAAAAATGATTTTTAATTGAGTTTAAAACTTTAACTTTGTTCCTTCAATAAAAACTTTTTGCATTTTCCTTTTTTTAAAACATTGAGAGGTTTAAATGGTCCGTTTATGCGTGTATTGTTTATGAGTTTTTAATTAAGGTGTAACCTTAGAGTCTGAGTGAATTTCTGTATGTGAATATGACAGATGCTTGAAATTGTTGCAAGTTTTTTTCTTTAAGAGAGAGAACGAGAGAGTGAGAGTGCGCATGGGCAATAGGGGACAGGTGCGTGTTCGGCAAAGACAGATGCTGGTGACTATTTCAAGCAAATTTCCTGAGGCAGTGAAGTGCGTTTCTTCTTCTTCTTCTTCTTCTTTTTTTTTTTTTTTACTCGTGTGGATGTATCAGGTCTTGTCTGTTTGTCTGGATATGGCTATCACGACCTGAGCCAAAGGCATTTATCAAATGTTTTATTTTAGGATGCTGGTGTCACAGTTTAACCCATTGTGCATCCAGTAAGTCTGTACTTTCACAGTTTTATCTGCTACAAAATGTCATTTTTCCTCCCTAAATTACATCAAATACCATGTGCAACATGTGCACCACACTGCACAGTTTGCAACAAAGCCACCAGCAATGTTGTGTGTGTGAGTGTGTGTGCAGTGTGAAAGTGTGAGCCTCAGTGGGCAAGGCAGAAGTCTTTTAAAAAGTCTTTTCACATGCACTGACAATGTAAAGATGATATGTTTCTTTTAGTCCGAGCTGAGGAAAAAGTATTCCTGAATCAAAAGAGAGAATTTTCCCCTGCTGTTTCCTTTCACTTGCACTTCAAAGAGACACTTCGAAATGAATGTCTTTGAATGTTAAATTATAAACACAGATCTGAATCTGCCATGTGACATGACTGCATTTGCATTTCCATGTGAGCCAAATCAATATTTTTTTATGTTTGCGTGCTATAAAATTAAGTTACCTTGCATTCATTAGATTTCATAATTTTTTGACTTAGCCATTGTGAGTCCTGACAAAAACCATGTTGTTTTTTTCAGAGGGTAAAAATAAAAATAAAAAATGCCGCCTACACTTTTATCCTAAGAAAACACTGAAACAATTCACAAATTACTCACCTCAAAATATTTTATTTATTTTTTTTTTTACATAAACAAATTGTTTCTGATAATAACATTTGAGACTGGCTGCATCTGATATGGCTCTGACTGAGGCACTGCCACCGCTGCTTACATAGCATTATTGATGCAGCCCTGTACTGACAAAACGTTTTGCTTTCAGAAGGGCATTAGGGTTTTTTGTAAGAGCGCTTTAAGTTGCTCCTTGCCAGAGTTGACCCGCGTGACCTATTCATTTGAGCAGAATTAACTGCCCTTGCCAGATGAAAAGACAAACAAAAAACACAGAAGTGAGCTCACGCTGGCACCAAAATCAATAGGCCTATTTTGTGTTTCTTTTTTGTGTCACTTTTCCCATTGAGTACGATATGATGGCCATATTGATTAATGTGAATGCAGGACTTTTACAATTGCGCAAAGACTAAATGTGGTTTTAAATATTTTGAAATTTCTTGCTGAATTGACCGAGAGCACTTTAGGCTTCAGTAAAGTGTGTGCAGTGATACGCAGAATGTTTACTGCCTCCTCCTGCATGGTTTGTTTTTTGCTTTTTGATGATCTTAACCCTGTTTCTTTTTATTTGATTTTGTGAGCTCCTACGTTGGCTCTCACTGCACAATCATGGAAATGAGGACAAGTACTTAAGTAATTATCATAATTTTATGCAGCTTTGTGTTCCGTGGGAATTGGTTCAGTGTCGCGCAGCATGTAACATGGGACAGGATAAAATGTAGGACTTTGCCCTGGAATGTCGAGCCAAGGCCTAATTCTGACCCCGTCTCCCTTTAGCCCTGTGTCCTTACTACCTAAATGTAATCATGAACATTAATCGTTCATCACTTGCAGAAACTTAAAGATATTTCTCTCAAGCCGGCTGCTGGCTTGAGAGAAATATCTTCGGTTTAGACCCATCGTATTGGCTACTCCAATTCTCTAGATGTTAACGGATTCTGACTTTTTCAGTATATGAAAACTGTTTAGGCTTTTTTCTTTCTTCTTTTTTGGTACAGCTTTGGTTCTTGCTTAAGGACAGGCCGAAGTGAGGGAGTTAGATTCTGAAAATATTTTTCACTTTGGTGAGTCATGCAGCTGTGATTTTTTCCCCCCCTCCAGGTACTCGGAGGCTTTGATCCTAGAGGACTGGGTGTGTGGGATATGGCCCAATAGCAGCAGCCCGTGATGCCGGACCATGACAGCGACTCCCTCCTGAACAGACAGACCAAGCGAAGACGTGTGGACATCGGTGTTAAGCGGACCGTGGGCAGCACATCCTCCTCCACAGCAGCAGTCACCGCAGCCACCACTGATAACATTGCCCGCGCCAAAGCAGCCATTTTTAGTGCCATGAACTCTTTGAGCTCCCACTCTCACCACGGATCAGACACCGACTCCATGGAGTGCTCCGTTGTGCAGCCACATGGTGGGCCTGGCGTTGTGTCAGCTAGTGACAGTGAGTCCAAGTCCAATGTACTCCGAAAGCTACTGAAGAGGGCCAACTCATACGAGGACACCATGATGCCCTTCCCTGGCACCACCATTATCTCTCAGCTTCTCAAGAATAACATCGCCAAAAATGGAGGAGGGCCCGAGAGGGGAGAAAGAGGGGACAGAGGTGATAGAGGGGACTCTGGCTTCCCTGGATCAGGGCTCTCTAATGCAAGTTCTGATGCTCCCCAAGAGGATGCCTGCAGTAACTCCTCCCAGGACAGCACCCCACAAGAGTGTTTGTCACCGTTTGGCCGTCCTCCTGGCCTGGCCACCTTTGACATAGAACGTCTCAATGATGAACACCTGCGTGCCAAGAGAGCTCGCGTAGAGAACATTATCCGTGGCATGAGCCATTCCCCCAGTGTGGTAGTACCTGCTGCTACCCGTCATGAGCGTGACCATGATATGGATGGAGAACGGGAGATGGAGCTTGACTGCCCACCTCCTCAGTCTCAACAGCAGGCGCCCAGCAGCCCACGGGGAGGCGAGGTATGCAGCAGTAGCCGAGAGAACAAGCGTAAACAGCGTTTGCCACAGCAGCAACAGCAGAGCTTCACCCAGCTGGTGTGCCAGAGAAAAGAACAGAAGCAGGAAGAGCGACGGCAGCTCAAACTGCAGCTGGAGGACATGCAGAAGCAACTACGGCAGCTGCAGGAGAAGTTCTTTCAGATATATGACTCAACCGATGACTCAGAACACAACGACCTCCACAATGACATAGGAAACATGTCAGAAGACAGCCCAGCCAGGTCTGATAATGGAGGTGACGACCGGGGTGGAGATGACTTGCGCTCTGACAATGAGATGTCTGACCTGGATCCAGGCCATTTCATAGACAGGGCGAGGGCATTGCTTCAGGAGCAAGCCCTGCTGGCTGACGGAGAGAAGCCAAGAAGAGAAGGGCTTAGCAGGAACAAAGGACATGGAGGTCCGGGTTCCTCGATGCATGCTGAAGGCAAACAGCTGGCAGAAACGCTGAAGCAGGAACTCAATTCTGCCATGACCCAGGTGGTGGACACAGTGGTTAAGGTGTTTGCAAAGCCTCCACGCCCTACACCTCAGCAGGCCTTTCCTCCACTTTCCATACCTCCTGAAAGATTTCCTACTGCTGTCAATGGAGAGAACCCCAACTTTCACACCGCCAACCAGAGGCTGCAGTGCTTTGGCGATGTCATCATTCCCAATCCGCTCGACTCCTTTACCAGCATGCCCGGGATCCCCGGTGCAACCAATGACCAAACTGAGGCACTGCCCTTAGTAGTGAGGAAAACACCCAGTGAGCACCACCACCAGGCCTCAGCTGTGGGTGCCCATGGTGGAAACCACCACCCCGCCCTTCACCCCTCCTCACTCTCTGCCTCCATGGGCTTCAGCCCCCCATCCTTTAGACACCCCTTTCCACTGCCTCTCATGGGCTACCCTTTCCAGAGTCCTCTTGGCGCACCCCCTGGTAGTTACACAGGCAAGGACCGTTCTTCACCAGACTCCATGGACCTGTCCAGGGAAAGCACCGGCTTGAGGACCAAGATGTCATCAGGTCATCACCTGGGGCACCACCATCGCTCTTGTTCACCAGCACACCCTGGCAGCACAGCCGAGGGGCTCTCCCTGTCCCTCATCAAGTCTGAGTGCAGTGATCTCCAGGACATGGCTGACATCTCACCCTACTCAGGCAGCAATGTATCCTTTAACAAATCAGGCTAGTGTGCGTGTGAGTGTGCGCATGTTATTGGTCTCAGCTGCGTTTGATGCTTGAAAGGCCAAATAAATAAATGTTTTTACATTGTGTGGTCCTGACTTACAGAGGCATCAGACTAGCTCATGCCTCTGTAAGCCAGGGGAAAAAAATCTGATTTCTGGTGGTAATTCCCCATAGATACAGGTTCGAAACACTGCATCTGAGCCACAAAGAGTTAAAAATCAAATCTTTTTGAGTATGTTTGAAACTAGCCTAAGAAACTGAGAAATTGTTGATGAATCACTTTTCCTCCCACTGCTGTTCTCCTCTCCATTGTACTGCATTGTTGTATTTATTTTTACACTCATACCTCTTCCTTCTCACAGCACCCTACAGCTTTTTCTTCCATCTTCAAACCTAAGTGCTTTAAAAGCGTTCTTGTCACATATCGCTTACTTGCAAAGATTAGGCCCCCACGACATTAACCACCCCAATTCTCTTTATAAAAATGGCCTGGAAGAACTAGGAGGGGAATAGCTTCCTGGAACTTGGCACACAATAATGTTATATAGCCTGCCTTTTAGCTTAACCCCTGTGTGCCCCAATCATGCCCTGTGGATAAAGAGGCTATCCCCTATGGGAGGCTCAAATTGAATCCCCTGGGGACACGGGACTAATAGCTTAACCATTCAGTGCCTTCTCCGTTTCCTGTGTACCTCCTTAGTCCCTAAGTATTCAACACCCCTTAACCCTCATAAAAGTTTGATTGGCGTCACACTAGCATTTTTTTGTCTCCGTATCATTAACATTCATTATGTGTTTAACTAATTAATCCTACTGCTCTGTACCTGTTGTGGATATTATTAGCGAGTGAATATGTACACTTAACACTTTGGTTCCCTTGTTTGTGCACACCTGAGTGCCGAGCCTTTTGTGTGTCTGTGTGTATGCGTGCATGTGTGTGTGTGTCTTTTTGTGTGTGCGTGTCACAAAAGGTTTGCCCGAGGATTCGGGAAAGATGTATATTTATGATTGCTTGTGTTTTCTCTTGTGTTCCTCTTATCATCCATCGCTGTTGTAAAAAGCCCACAATCATTGTCGTTTCTTCTCTCTTTTTTTCATTTCATAAAGATCTGTCAACAGCCCGGGGGGCCCTTCGGCTGTTGCTTGGCAGCCAAATACTTCTTTTTTTGTTTTCCCTCCCTGCAAACCCCCCCTCCCTCCTTTCTGTCTTTTCTTTGAAGCGGACGTTAACAGGTGTTTGCAGCGAGCTGTTTATCTTTCATTACCTCGCCTTGTCTTGTCTTCTGACCCAAGGGTGAACGCTTTCCAGAGATCCATAATCCTTTGCTTCTACGGGCTCCCGATGGAGGGATGAAAAGAGAGAGACATACAGAGACTGAGAGAAAGTAGAGAACAATCAAACCACATATGCCAGATGCTGTGGCTTTCATTGTAGCATTTATAAATTCAGGGCATTAACAGACGTACTCTTAAATGGAAAGACTAGAAAGAACATGTCCACATGTGTTTGACATGTGCTTGTTTTGTTTATTTTTTTCATATTTTATTTCTCATTCCACAGGTTTCGAAACAAAGTTTGCCATTTACGAGATGTAGTTTTGCACATCCTTTATTTTAATTAGCGTGACATGTATGAATTTGTTTGTTTGAATTTGCATCTGTTTTTATAGCAGCTTCCATTAGTGTTTTTTTTTTTTTTCTAAGCCTCAGAAGTCAGGGACAGCTTGTCAGACATTTTGCGAGGTGTGTTCAAGTTCACCAGGTCTCGGCAGTATTGTGGAGCAGATGGCTGCTATCAATTTCCTCATTTGTTCACAGTCCGACTCCAAATTTTCTTGTCCTTACACCTGGAATTAGGAAGTAGAGCAGCTATTTTCCTCTCATGACTTTGGGCTTTGGGGAAGTGTTGTGAGAATGATGATGTCTTGTCAGATGTGGCAGGCGAACAGTGGGCCAGCTGGTGTGAGTGCACCATCATGACAAAATAATAGCTTTGCACACCACCCCTAAGTCCAATCACAATTACATTTGCAAGCTGTGAGTGAATTGGAAATAGAAATGTCTCATTAGGAAATATGAAGCTTCTTAATTGGTGGCTCAGTGGAGGTGGTATGGTGATATAACCGGAGAGGTGAGACCTTAACATCTTTGTCTTAGAACAAATTTTAATTTTGGCAATAAGGACGTAGGAGGGTGGGGGTGGGGGGTGGAGGAAGCGACCTGTATACTAATTGAAAAAGCAAAAACAAATTAATCTAATTGTAAGTGCGCGGCTTCAAACAAATCCCACCTTGCCTTATTGCAAAAGAGCTCTCTTTTCCTTCTGCCTCTCCCTCTCGCTCGCTCTGTCTGAGATCCCATTGTATCCCCTCCACTCGGAGCAGATGGCGTGGTGTGGAAAGTGAAGTGCTGCTCTTTTGGCCAGGCCTGTCAGAGTAACACCAGTCTGCCAGGGTTTCCCCCACAAGACCCTCGCTGCGTATACAACTGACTCTCCCCTCTCTCTCTCTCTTACTGAATCACACAAAGTAGACAGGGTCTTTAAGGAGCCAACCCAGCGTGGTTCAGCATTTGCTGGCTTTGCCGTGTAACCCCGAGGCCAAGGGCAATCCAATCGAGCAGCTGATGCCTTCTTCCCGCTCTATAGTTACAGCTACATCTGGACACTTGACTGATTTTAATGGCCGCAGTCACCCCGGTTCATCATAAATAATGTCGAGCAATGTATCTTGTCCGCTCAAGTGTAAACAGTCTTCAGGAAAACTTAGAGCTGTATCTCCTGCGTGATTTAAATCCCTGCCTTGCTGATGAAAACCCTTGTTGAAACAGCCCGGGGTTTTAACACGCTTCCCCACCCCCCCATCCCCTGTTCCCTTTTCAATGTCTTATCCTCCAGATTGATATTATCAGTTGCATTATACGGCCGTTAATTCACCATGGAAATGGCTTGGGCCGTTCGGTGGCGCAGATGTGTTTCATTCTCCCCATCACTGGCTGAGTCCAAAGCCTCAGAGCCCCTCTTCTCCTTCTCCTCCTCCTTCTTTTGCTCCTCCAAGGGTTTGGCAGCATCAGAGGAGCTGGGGGGCAGGGGTGGAGCAAGGGGGTGGAGGAGGGGGATGTAATTGAAGGCTGGAACCATGCTATCCCTCAAGGTGCCCCCACCAACCCATCTCCATCCGCTCGCTGCTGCTCAATCCAGGCGATCCATTAGGAAGACGAGGGAATCTGACGTGTATTTGAATATAGGCTCTGTGAGCATGAGAAGGGTTTTTGTGCCGGTGTTCAGGACTATCTCCTAGACCTTGTTTTGTCACTGATATGAAGCCAACATCAGACAGTCATATTCAGGCCTGGCATGTGCTGTCGCCAAGCCATTAGGCCTTCTTGCCCGTCACTGGCGTTAACTGCTGTCTTTGTCTGTGATATGCAAATGTCTCCTTTTTTCTTCTTCCTTTTTTTAAGGGGGGGTGGAGGTTAGCACAGGGTGTAGGCAAAGGCGTTTGCTCGCTTTGACTGTGAAATGAGCCCCCTTATGTAAAAGCAAGAGCTGTAGTGCTGGCCAGCGTTTTATTTACCGTGACGCTCTCACACCTGATACGCACAATGCTAATTGCAAGCAAATGGTTCTGCTTTGGTGCACTGTCTTCAGCCTCCTCAACCCCCCTCTGCAGTAACCCTGCACTCATGCCTAAAAAGAAATTTTTTTACCCACCATCCAAATGATTATTTCTTGCCAAAATTACTGTAAATTATTACCAAGTTCGAGTTTGTGGCAATGTCTGTGTTTGCTTGATGTAGATGGTTATTTTTTTAATGTTTTCCTCCCTCAAACTGCTGCTGTTTTCCTTAATACCAGCTGTTTTCAGATCCAAGAAGGTCTCTCCCCAAATCATCTGAAGAAGGCCAAGCTCATGTTTTTCTATACCCGCTACCCAAGCTCTAACATGCTCAAGATGTATTTCTCTGATGTGAAGGTGAGTCCAAAGCATGCTCATGATCTACAGTCTTTCTTTGACCTTACAAACCTTTCGATTTTTACCAGACACCCTTCAATAATTTGCTTTTAATGTGTGTGCACACGTCGCTTTGATGCTCTCTCTGTGTTTGCCGTTTTAAACTCACATCTCGTGTGTAACAAATGAAAGGACAGGCAGACACCTTCTCTGACTTTCTGTCTTTTGCTGCAGTTTCTTCTCTACATCCAACACACCTGCTTTAAAAGGGGAAGTTTGATTTGCTAATTGTGATATGCCAGCTTCAGTTGCCACGAACAATGCACACTTGTCTTCCCTTAAAACGATGTCGTTTCCTTTACTAAGGTATTGGCTTTATGCAAAAGATGAAAGAAGAGGAAGTGGAATGGGTTTACGTGAGGGAGCTGGAGAGCCTATAAGTATTCTAAAGATAAAGACCGGTATGAGTAATGGAAGGGTGGAGAGGGCAGAGAGGAGGATGGAGCCTAGAGACGGAGGAGTGGTTATCTGAGCAGGTGTAAGGAGGATGGTTTGATGGAGGGAGAGGTGAAGCAAAAAAGTTCAATCAGGGAAGATGGGAAGGATGAGCGCAAGCACCACTTGGGAGTTTAATGAAAAATTTGGAAAACAAAGAACAATACTACACAAAAAAAAGACCAGTAACACAATGGCCGTTGTAGATAACACAACACAAGCAAACCCGACCATGTTATCGTTTTTTTATCTACGTGTGCTTCTTTTTGGACTACACGGAGGAGTAAACACTTTAACAGATCCACGTTATCTCATTCAAATCAGAAGATAACGGTTCCCTTTTTTTTTCTCCCCTCTGCTCTTGTGTGCCGTCACCACCAACCGTGACTCGCGGTTCACTTAACTTTCACTCATGATTTCTTAGAATGTTTGGAAATATTTTTAAAAATTTCCTTCTTTTTTTTTTTTTTTTAAAACAACGTTACAGCATCAGACTGATTTCAATTTTCCTTTTCTTTTTTTTTTTTCG
>VVHJ01003296.1:0-12392 GCA_015107715.1 Tylochromis polylepis | reverse complement strand
GATTGTAACATCTAGTCCTTTTTTATTTGAATCTTTTTTAGTTAAATTTTTTTACGTGTGTGCAGAAAGTTGTGATGCTAGATCAGTATAAGAAAAAAAAAAAAAATTTTGAAAAAAAAAAAAAAAAAAAAAAAAAAAAGCAGCTCCAAGTGATATTTAAAAAAACAAACAAACAAACAAAGAGCAAGGGGAGGTAGCTACAGCGGGGGGGGGAGAATCTACCACTGCCATGGGGAAGGGGGCCTGATTTTTGGGAGCATGACAACCTTATGTGGCCCCGTTTCATTTCAGCTCAGTTTACATTTCCTTGATCACATTTTTACAGATATTTTCTGTCCTCATCTGCTGCTACTTTGCTATCCCATAATATGCAATAGATGATTTCTTTAAGATTTTTTTCTTTTTACAGCTGAATGACAGATTTTGATCTTCAAATGTAGAAAAGAAAATTTATAAGTGGGGGAAAAGTACCAATAACAGTAGGTTTGTGCAGCTCTGGACCACCCATCGCCCAGTGCAGTCAAAAAAATGCAGGGGCGAAAAAAACAAAAAGAAAAAAAAAAGGTGTACATAGATGCAAACTACATATTAATAAGTGTAAATATTGCATTAAGCAGCAACTGTGACTTGATCGTTAAGTGTGCAAGGCAAAATGATTGACACCAACATTAAAAATAATAGCAATGGAATTAGAGAATATTAATCTCCTGCATTACACTTTGGTCACTTAATCTCATAATGTACATTCTGGAAGAAGTTTGTTTTGTTTTTTCCAAAAGGGGAAATGCTAATTTATAGTATGATTATCATTTTTCAGTATTCCTGTTAAGAAGTTTAGAATTTAAAAACACAAAACATTATAACTGCTTTACACAAAGAAAAGAAAACAAAAGAAAACAAAAAAAGCCCCCTCGTTTGAAGTGGGATTTGATTTGGCAAAAAACAGGAAAGATGAGATAAAGTGCCACAGAAATGATGAACAGAAATGAACGGTCCCGCCTCCATTTCTTCAGCCAAACGATTCACTGGTCGAAACGTCAGGGGATGAGTTCAGTTGAGACCTGGTCTCAGTGACTCGGACTAAAGGGAACTCTGAGAATTCTGTGCTGTGTCCTCGAACACTCACTTGTCCATTGGCAACCGTAAACTGCGAGGAGGATGCAGATCTTGACATTTGGAAATGAGATTTGAAGTTCTGATCAAAGGAGCTTATTTGAAAAGTCTGTAGTATCCCTTGTGAAGAGTCAGTCTTTTTTGAGGGCGAGACCTGCTCCAGAAAGTCGTCCTCAGCTGGGGACACTGCAGAGGGAGGGGTGGTCTCGTCACCTGAAAATGAAAACGAGTGCTGGGAGTCCCCGACCAGCAACCCGAAGTGAGGTTTCTCTAAGGTGGACCTTAGTGGAGAGCTCATCCCTGATTTGAACCTGCTGGGGGAAGGAAACTGTTTCTCTGTGGAGAACAGAGGCTGTCCAGCTAACGTGGGGTTTTCAGAGACCAAGCTGAGGCTCTGGCTGGTCAGGTAACTGTCATTCTGACTGGTCCTCTCCAGCGCTTGCTGGAGAAATTTGGAGTATTCTTGCAAGAGACTCACTTTCTCAGCAGGTGGCTGAACCTGAGCGCTAGATGCTCCGAGGCTCTCAACAGGGCTGCTGTCTGAAACATCAGAGGAATTAATAGATATACTTGAGGTCACCTCTGTGTCAGCCACACTGAAAGAAATGTCTGATTGCCCATTGGCTTTGTTGGAGTAGTGGTCCAACAGTGTCTGAAGAACCTCATCAGGCAAAACATTCTTGTCATGAGGAGTCTTAATCTCTGTGCTCATGGGTTGGGGCTCCAGAATGGTGGCGGGTACAGTTTCGTCGATGACTGTTGAGACCACAGTTTGTGTAACAGGTGGCTGAGAGGAGATGCTGCTCGTGTTCAGGCCATAATCCCGGCTGTTATTAGCCATTGCGGCTTGAAGGTAACGTTTCTTCTTGAGAAACTGCATCGCGTCGTCATAGTTTGTGCTGCTGGCTGCTGGTTTTGTTTGTCCTCCTTGAAGAGTTTCAACTGACTCGAGTTCATTGCTACCTTCTACATCTAAGAGGCCTTGCTTGTCCACGATCTCAAAGGTGTACTGTGTCACCTTAGTATTTTCCTCAAAGGAGGGTAAAGTGGACAAGCAAGGAGGAGTTTGTTCGGTAGACTGCTTAAGACTCCGCTTAGGGACTTTCTTCAGAACTAGCTTAGGAGAAGTTGTTTCTTCCGAAGAGACTTCTCCATCTTGGTGTTGGTTAGCCGTTTCTTCAGGAAGTTCCACAGAGTAGTCAGCAATCACGTACTCATGTTTGACTTTGGAGGACATAGCATATAGAGAAAGACTTTCCTTTTGCTCCTCTTTCTCTTCCGTTTCTACGACCGCAAAAGTGTGCCCTTCTGTCTGGGCAGTAGTGGAAGCTCCTGAACTCTTGTCTGTACACTTTTGGCGCTTTTTCTTGGGCAGTGAGCACTCTTTGGCAACAAAGGGGGGCCCTAAAGAGTCTGCTTCACGTAAAGGTCCGACTTTACCGGCAGTCTTGTTTGCCTTTCGCTCTCTGTTCTCGTGACACATTCTTCTGTGCTTTAAAACCCGGTCTGTTCTGGAAAAGTACTGCAGAAAGAGGACACAATGCATATATTTTATACATGTTACAACAAAAAACAAAAACAACAACGACAACAAAAAAAACATCACAGTTCATTAAAGCACTTTCCAGTTTCTGTACTTTCATTAACAGAACATCCTATTTAACCAGTACACACAAACAGCTGAACTTTCATTACTGGCTCTAATATTGAGATCTATAGCTGGGTATATATGACTGCCATTTAAGTTCACAGTTTTACTCTTCCCGTTTATCCTCTATACCCATAAAGACCTTTTAATATGAGCACTAGTGATAGCGTTTTCACACCAAATGTGTTTCTAACAGACAGTCTATTTAGCATGGCAAAAAAAAGCTGAATGCCCAAAACACCATTTAGCCAGACTAAGACAGTTTTAAGCAGACTCTGTCCGTTCTAAAGGCAAGCCGCTTAAACGCAGTATTTAGAAGTTTAATGGCTCTGCACAGATTCACAAAAGCTAAACTAAAAAAAAAAAATCTTGTGTAATAACTGTTTAGCATGCATTCCTATCCTTATAAACAAGTTGTTAACATGTCAGCAAAGAATTTTAGCCTGACTAAGCAATCAGTGACAGTTTACATTATAATATTTAGTGTTTGTATTCTTTTGTGATTTGTCAGTTCATGGAGTCAAAAAAAAAAAGACAGGTAGAGACAGGATGACCTTCTGTGTTTTCTTGAAATAGGGTGGCGTTTACATAGTGCATTTCTAGTCTTACTGACCACTCAAAGCACTTTACAAGCCTCATCCACCTTTTTTCCACACATATTCGTACATGTTTTATTTATGTTTCATAGTACAGCCAACCACTGTACTACATACTACTCAAATACATAAATACATACACACAGGACATCTTCACACTTGTAGTTCATCTGGTCAGCTGATGAGTTTGATATGTTCACATGTTCTGCTTTCTTTTCAAAGAAAATTACAAGCCAACTCCAAATGAACTAAAAACCACGTTAGAATGATCAGTCCACTTATTGGCCAGAAATACAGGAAGGTGCTTAAGGTCTGGACAAGTGGACTACACTGAAAATTTACTCCTAAAGCTGTGATTATATGAGAAGGTCAAGTAGTCATTCCTATTATACTGTTTTGAAGTCCACCTGAAGTTTGGGTTGCATGGAAAGATATAATTGAGGCTTAAGAGTTGAGTTATCGGGCAATATTTTACGGATTGTGTACTCTGCCACATCCCAGAATGCAAGGCATACCTAGCTACAAGAAGGCATTTAGCTACAGCCTCCGCACTGACCACCTTCTTCCAAGGGTCTTGGTGCGGTTGTCAGCAGCCAAGCACACATCTTGACATCTGCACAAATGAACCGCACCAAGGGGGAAAATGAGCCAGAGCTCAATTTAAAGGGACCACAGTGTAGTTATGAAATAACCCAAAGAAAAGTAGTTCACACACTTCTTTTTAAAAGTCAGTGAACAGAAGACCCCTAAAAAACCAAATTCCCCTTTGTCTGGACCAAAATGACTGAACTAAAGGTTTGAAATAGACCTTTCATGTCTGTCTAATTAAAATATTCAAAAATGTTGGTGCTTACAAATGCACTAATTTACAAGCAATCAAAAGAATTATACCTGGTGACAGTAGTCACACTGGTAGGGCTTCTCTCCACTGTGAGTCCTTTTGTGCCTCTCCATGTGGTACTTCTGGATGAACCGCATCCCACATTCGTCACAGCGAAAAGGCTTCTCACCTAGAGACAAGTATTTCAAAAGAAAAAAGTTCAGGCTAACATAACAGTAATTATAATCATAATTGAGAATTTTGTCAAACTTACTGTTTGTTACTCACCAGTGTGGATCTTCTCATGTCTCTGGAGAAGATATTTCTGAATAAAGCGCATGTCACACTGGCTGCACTGAAACGGCTTCTCACCTAGGTTTTCAGTAACATATATGAAAATCAGTTGTTTTTAGTCTTTAGCTTTCTTTGATGACTAAAAGATCCTCTACTGTCAACATATCTAATTTCAAAGCAAAATTTTTACATATTTTTATACATGCCAGGGTAATTCATACCAGTATGAATGAAGACATGTCTCTGTAGATGGTAGTTCGTTCTGAACGCAGCATTACAGTGAGCACAGACGTGACACTTGGGGTTTGGTATGCCCAATGAGCCATCGTCATTGATGCTGAGAATCTACAAAGGGGGTAAAAAAGAACACATGTATGGTTGTACTGTTGAATTTTCACAACTGTCCCTGGTATTTTAAAAATATATAAATTCCTGAGATGGAATTCACCTTTGCTGGTGATCGCTGCTTCCTTTTTTTCTTCTTGGGACACATCGTCAGATCCTTGATTGCCTTTTTGTCTTTCTTTATATAGACAGCTGGCTCAGACAACTTCAGTTCCTGCTTGATGCTCAACTGTGAAAGTAGGACCATAGTCATTTAGACATTGAATATTGCACATGACCTACTTTAAGGGCCACCCAGCCAGCCAGCACTTTATCCAGGTCAGACAGGTGCAACTGGGCAAGCAGAGCATAATCAACCAATGTGAGGGCACCTCACCATACAGTTGCCTCAGGCATAGAATACCAGAGGGAAGCCTCAGCCCCTTACAACCCAGGACAGGCTGAGAGATTACATCTGCCAGGTGGCCAGGGACAGCATTTTCAAATCCTCTGACTGGCATTTTAAAATGTATGTAGCCACTTTTCAGCTTTCTGTAAATAACCCATCTGTAATAATTACAGACAGACAAACAACAGAGACCATACAATTCCAGCTCTTAAAGTTCCCCAGGAGAAGCAATGCTTTAAACCTGACCCTGAGGGTGAATTCAGATTATCCACATTATGCTGTATTCTTAGAAGAAAAATTACTCTTTTAAAGTTCACATTTTCTGTAAGTTTATTCTGCTCCAGAAGATCAGAGTGTACAAATATACTATTTCTGAATATGAACAAGTGGGTTCAAAGTGACAGAAAAAATAAAATTAAAATCCCTGTCATTCATTCACTAATGCGAGCTCCCTATTTTTGATTGATTTTTAAGAAAATTCAAGCACCTAAAAATAACTTGCGTGAAAGTAGTTTGCAGTATTAGCAGCTTTATGTCTAGATAAGAGAACTTTTTGTGTGTTAAGAGAACTGATTGCATTGAACAGTCCAAAATGTCAGGCTAAATCAACATAAAATGCATAAAAGTAAACTCACTGTGATCAAGTGGCGACTGTAGATGTACTCACAGAAATGAGGTTATCAAAATCTGAACTACTTCTAAACCAGCATGAACTCACTGGCATATGAAGCAAGCAGGGAAACTTATTCGTAAGTTTTAGGGAGAAATGCGCTCCCACCTCAGCTCCTCCCTCCTCTTCTCCTCCACCGCTATTCTTCATCATCTCCTCCTGCATCATCAGCTGCTCTGGAGGGACCAGGTCATGAGTGACCAGCGAGCTTCGAGTCAAGTCCTCCTCGTCGTCTTCGTCGTCGTCATCCTCGGCCAGCAGAGGGTGGTTTGCCAGCGATCGTTCCCCGAGGGTCATCACCACCAGTCCTCCTCCGCTGCCCAGGCCAACTCTCCCTCCTCCGTCTATTCCTCCGCTGCTGCACTTCAGCAGCATGCCTTCCAGTTTGTCCTCAGTGTTCATCTTACATAGAGTAGCTCTTGAGTCTATAAAATAAAAACAAAGAAACACTGTTACAAAAAAAACAAATGTAAATACTACAAATAAGTGGGATGTATTAAAAAAAAAAGGGGGGCATAATACAACCGCAAACTATCATGGATGAAATAATTATATCCACTAAGATCCCTTCATGTGACCATGAAGGCTCACTTTCCCAAACATGGATTAAGCCTATACCCGGAATAGAATTTGCTGCATGTGAGTAACTTTTAACTGAGTTTCCCATAAGTCATGGTTACTTATTTTTAAATGAGCAAATCGGCAGCTCGTTTCAATCCCCACAACACTGAACCAAAAATAAATATGAAAGAATATAAAAATAAACGCCCATGGTGGTATGAAGCCTGGCAACCAACAAAACGAGCTTTAGGGCTCCAATTATAAAACATATATAAAACTATCTTAAGTATGCTTAAAGAGAAAAACATGTTTAAAAAAAAAGAAACAAACCTTACCACAGCACAGAAGTGACCATACCTCAAATCTTAAGTCTAGACTAGAGCGATTTTCAAAGCCACTGGTGTACTTAACAGTTCTGTAATTCTATCCAACCCCAGTCAGTGCAGGAGCAACACATTTCCAGGCTGCTTGTTTGGATTTCTCCACCCGCTATTTAGTCCACTGGATAATATTTGTTGTCTGGTTTCACTCTCCTTAACCACCACTATGAGCCTGTTCTCCAAAGAGTTTGCTTTGACCTTTTGCTTCATGGCTATCTCTGAAATTTGTAACAGTATTATAAGGAGAACCCCCCCCAAGGCCGCTGCTGGTAATTTAAGATGACTTCAGCTTCATAGATTACAGAAGAAAATTAGTTACTTATTGGTTTATTAGAAACTGCTTAAGCAAGGCTTTTTGTGTTAAGCATCTTTTATGAATCAGACATTAGTTCACTATTAGGAATGATCCAAAAAGTCAACATTAATTTAAAAAACATTTTTGCATATGAAGCCTAAGGATATGTAGGAAGACTGTTGTTCTACATAGTCACTTATATTTTAGATCCCACTGGTATTTATTCACTAAAAAACACACACACAGGCCTAACCAAGTTCTTAAAAATTAACAGCTACCTCACCAAATTTAAGATTTATGACCTTAAATTAAATTAAGAAGAGTGATTGTATGGGGGAAAACCCATGCAATTGTTCTTCTGAGCAAATTGTCAACTGCAATAGCATCAATTGATGTTTGTTGTTCTCCAACAACAACTTGACTTGAAAATCATAAAGTAAAAGGTTATAAGATACCGTACTGCAGAGCAGAGCAGAAAATGTTTAATTTTAAAGTCAACTTTTTCCAATTTCCAATTGCGGAGTGAGACTTTACACTACACCACGAACAATAGAATATTTAAATCTATGTACATAAAGAAAAGTCTTGCACACTGAGTCAGATGAGCTGTATCTTTACTGATCTGTAGAAATTGGCCACTTAAGTGTCTCAGTTCAAAGCTGTCGTGCTTATTTTGTGTCTCTTTTGTTTTCGAGCATGTGAATATATGAAATATGCCGCCGTCTGTATGTTTACATGCTTGTGTTTTGACGTGCACAGGTACGCATGCATTCTTCCCTTCTTCCTCCACCTTTTTTTGCCTTCATGCAAGTGTAAAAGTTATGATTTTATATATTCTAATTTAAACTCTAAACCCTGTTTTCTAATCTTTTAAAAGAACTGTAAGTATATGTACATGTACAGTGATAACCGTCAAACCACGAGTTTAGTATACATTAGTATTTTACAAACACAGCTAAATATCGAGAATAGGTTATTTCAATCAGCCACTACAATACATTTTACTGAAGTATTACGCCGATGTTGCCCATATTCGGAGTTGCATTACACTATCTGATTAGACTGTTGACTAACATTAAAATCATTTGAGCTCAGCATGGCAAAAAGCTAGCTAACGCAGCACTTGGTTTGGTTACAGGTTTGACGCTGTTCCTAACACAAAATGAACAAGGAGACAGCGGGGCCGGTAAATAACTGTCAGGGTTTTAGCACACACTGACAGCCACTTAGTACCATATGCAAACACACTCACTGTGTCACTTAGGTTAAGTGGCTTTAAGTCGTTTGCTAGCTAGGCAGCTAGCTAGCCGCGCTCGTCAAACCTCCTCAAAAACATTCATAACAACAGCAGGAGAAAACACAGGAAGACAGGCGAAGGCGTTTTCAAATTAAAAGCTTCCTAAACGCTTTAAGTAAACAATACCAGAACATGGGCTTTTAAGTAGTTATCACTCTTATTGAAAACAAACTGTGTAGTCCGTCTGAACCTTACGAACTCGTATATTTCTCAACCTTGCAATATAAAGCGCATTAATTGGGACTTTACCTTGAAGGCCTAGAGCGGAAGTTCCACTATGCACTCACCTACTTCGCGAGCATTTACGGCCTTTTGAAGCTAGTGAGCTAGCCGCTAGCAACTTGCTGCAAACATAAGTCTCTCTCTTTTTTTTATAGAACATTCAGTTGGCACTGCATTTTCATAGCTGCGGTGCCTCCTTATATGTGGCATTCAACAGCAAATTTTAGCTCACACTAAACGACACATGTGGCACAGAACACAACTTTCCCTTACTTATTAGCAGTGATAGCTGGAATTAGCTTCCTCAGCCACTCTGCTAAATAGGCCACAATGTTCAGAAGCTAACGTTCGCTAACCACCTTGTTCTCTACCACGACAAACAATAATACGCAAGAGTAGTGTACATTTGATATGAAAATAATTAAAAAATAAATTTTATTTCTCCTTACCTTCGCGTATTAAGCCCGTTTAGCTGTCATGATTGTTATCCAAGACTACTGTGCAGTGATGGTGTGCGGAATAATCAAATACACCATCATCAGGACATGGAAATTTAAATCTGTCGCCATCTAGTGGTGCACGGTGGTATTCGAGGTGAACGCTGCGCTCCTCATCATGCAGCTGATAATGTCCTTTCGGTGCCCTACTTCTGCAGCCTAAATGTTCATCAGTGTTGCCTTAATAGCCTAGTTGTCGTAAGTTATTTCTAGACTTTGATCCCATTATTGTTTTGAACCTTTTTTGGAAGTGGCAACTTAAAATAAGCGCGCGGTTTTTTTTCTCCCAGTGATTTAATGTCTTTGAATCGCTTGAATGGTGGATAAACGTGATTATCTGATGGGAATATCATGCAGAAATACACGACCTTCTTTGGGTTTTATTAACTGTTGCTCACATTAAAACGCAGTTTAATGCAGTCATCTCTTCTGTCATGTAGTGTTTGCATTTTCTGAAAAAAATAGACTCCCAATTTAAGTGAAATTACTAAACCCGATTTCTTAACGTAGGCTATATCGGTCATATGGGTTTAAACATGTATATCTTGCATTTTATGTGCGGAAAGGCGCATATCCTCTAGCCTTATCAGTTACGACCTTGTCTTAATTAGCCCAGATGGAATATACGTGACGAGAGTTTTTGATGGCATTTGTAGACTATCTTCTTTTTATTATAGGATCAATACTTCTCAAAAAGATGCGCAAGACGTGCCAGCCTTATAGGCTAGACTGATTAGTAATACAACAAAATAGGAATAAAGTGCGCATCAGGTGGAAATGGGCACATTAAAAATGTGGAATTATATTTTAATCGTTCGACTGACAGCTTGGCCAAAAAAGGGGGATACGAAGGGTCGTGATAAGATGATAGCCTGTCATCCCCAGCCATCTCAAACACATAGGCATGCACACTCACACACGCCGCTGTGAGGAATACTAATCAACCTGTTTGCCGACAAGTGCAGCGGCTCGACGCACAACTTAGCACTTTTCCATTCTGTGTCTGGAAACATCGGGCTTTTATTTTATTGTATTGTATTAGTGAATTTCAAGTGTTTGTTTGTTTTTTTGCCGTCCTCTTTGCAGGAAGCGCGGGTGTTATCACTCCAGTCTCACCTGTCGCTGTCTCTTCTGATGTTCGACAGGCAGCGAGGGAGTGTGGATCCGGGGAAATACAACCCACTGCTGTGCCGCTTCAAGCAAGGGAAGCCCCCACGCGTTGCGCGCCCGGATCGCCGGTATATAAAGGCTATTCGCGTGGAGGAGTGCGTGTGCATGCGCGTCAGGTTATAAATGTGTGTGCTTGCGCACGGTAAAGCCCCGGGCTCCATCCTCAACAGTTGCCACCGGAGCGGCGGAGAGGAGAGGAGGAGAGCGAGAGAGATAGCAGACTGAGTACGGACGGACGCGGAGCTCCACGCCGCTCTGCCCGGCTCTGCTCCTGACATGCAGTCGCTCATCTCTCCGGTGACCAAGGCCATCCTAGTAGCGCTCTTCATCTTCGCCATTCTCCTCATTCTCTATGTGATCCTTTGGTACATTTGCAGAGACGTGGACTGCGACCACGGCATTTGAGGATTCCGTTAAAACGGAGTAACGGAAATATCACAATGGGTCGCACAGAGGAGCCCGCAGAGCCCAGGGTCATTTTGTAAGTCTGCTTGTCTTCCTTTTTCTCTTTTGAGTTATACTCGTGTTGTATTTTTGCTTTTTTATTCGTGGTTATCTGTGTATCTTTTGTGTAAGTGTCTGCGTGTGTACACGCGCGCATTCCTGTCGTGCGTAATGTTAAATGCGCTCTGGTTAAAAGGTGATGACCGGCGTGCGTCTCCACAGGCACCCGGTATCCCGAGCCTTTAATGAGCAGAGCCCCGGCTTCCTTTCTCCTCAACTTGACAGCGACCGTTTATCAATAATCCCTTATGTATTGGAGACGCGCTGTTGGTACTGATGGGGAATTCTCAAAGGTGAAACAATGTCATTAGCGGGGGGGACATCGAACTGGTGTCAAACGGAACACGGAGCGTGCGCGCTTGTGTGGGATCGCAGTGAGTGGAGTATGGAGACAGTCAGTGACATTGCGGTAAACTGCGTGGATGTTCCTTAAGGTCAGGAATAACAGTGTTTACCTCAGTTTCTCAGTATTGATTGCCCCCACTCCTCCTGCCGTATATCCGCAGCATTAGTTCATGTTCAGTTCATCCTGGTCTCTGAGGATGCTTCACGTTGGCATTCTACGTCCAACGAGATAACGGGATTATCTCCACTGGCTCCTGTGCGTCTTATTCCTAATCTGTCCAGTGCCATGTTTCTGCGTCCTTATCATATATGCTCCGCTAATTCTTTTAGGCATAGCGCATTTTTTTTAAATTCCCTCTGACAACTGTGAGCTTGTTTCATTGTTCTGTGGCTAGTCTTGGTTTAGGAAGGTGTATTGATATTTAGTTTTACACCCACACAAATAAACAAACACGTTGCAAATTGGCCAAGCACTTCTCCCTATTGCAGGCACCTTGGCCCCCCATGCATGCAGACTATCATATGTCCCATAAAGCTATTACACATGTGAGATGCCTGCCATTTTCATCATGGTCCAAAGCATTTTATGTTATCTCAGCCAACCTTTAACTGAGAAAATTAACACATTTTGGATGTTCTAAAGTGAAGGATTTGAAGGACACACCAAGGACATGTTGATTTTTTTTAAGTGGGAATAGAGGGAGATTAATTTTATTTATTTTTTTATCGCCTGCAGAGTAGAGTTGATTTGTTTTCTTTACATCTGTGCAACATAAATATATCCTGCACATCCTGATAAAACAAAAGGACAAAGAAAATGCATGACTTGATACTTGAAACAGAGCAGTGATTACTGAGAGATAATCGCTGACTGCAGCTGACACTCTAGTTTAGTCACTTGCTAGACCACATCACTATTTCTTCCATAAACACCACAGGGGATTAAAAAAAAAAAAAAAAGCCTGAGCATCTCCTCAGCCCAACTCACCAGGAAAGTGCGAGTTTAGGCTTAAAATCTTTAAACCTTCTTATTTTGAGCTACGGTTGCAACACTCTAGTATTTAAATATCCAAGAGCAGCCTAAATGCTGGATGCAGTCATGAGGAAGAAACCCCGCAGTCTCCTAAACTGTTGTGAGTGCTCTCCTGCAGAGAAAAGGAGAGTGGCTGGATGGCAGATGCCCTTTTTGACCGGACAACTAAATGATTTCTGGGAGCCAAAAGAAAATATGCAGCAAACCTGTGACA
>VVHJ01003293.1:13924-61502 GCA_015107715.1 Tylochromis polylepis | reverse complement strand
ACCCCCTTTGGGGGGGGGGGGGGGCCCCCCCCCCCCCCCCCCCCACTCGGGGTGGCGAAAACCACATATGGGGGAAGGGGAGCTGTTGGGGTGCAGTGCCAATCATTGACTGTAGCACTTGATAACATAATTAGTTTAACAAAGTAACATATCTGGTGCCAGCTAGCCAAGTTTAATCATTTAGTCAGCCCACTGTTCACACCCTTCCTGCATACTGCTTCATTTTATTTATTTAGGCGAATGCAAATTTCACCATCTTTATCATAAACATGCCAGACTGAAAAGCTAGTAGGGTAAAAATGTAAAAAAAAAAAAAATGTAAAAAAAGTGAGAAAATAAACACCAGCCAAGCTTAATACTAAGTTTATTGGAAAGTTTCTGCTATTATGTTTCCACAGATGAAAGCCTTACTGGATGGAGATTCATTCTCATTTCTTCACTATAGACTTGGCTTGAGCCAACACATGAATGACAATGGAAATATTGATGTTTATTAATTATTTCAAGACAACAGGATAGCTGGTGGCTTAAACAAAGGTTCTGCTTGTGAATACTAATAGAAAACCGCGACCCAGACTCTAACTTGAAATAGCCCCCTCGGAATTAAAATGACAGGTATTCTGAGCAAACTTTCTTTGAAAGAAAGCATTTGGACAAGCCATCAAAAAGACTCAAGCTTAGAAAAATAAAGAGCCCCAGGAGTGGTTTTGTGTGAAAGCTATTCTTGTGGGGAAAATGAGATACATCACAGAATAGAGATGAAACCAACTCCTACACACCCTGTCCCTGACCTACATAGGGCTCTGAAAACTCCCTCACTGTGTACCAAATGTGGGAATGAGAGGAGGGATGTATGTGTACAGGGAAAGTGGAATATGTGTGTATTTTTTTACACTTAAACCTTGGTGTGCTAGGACACACATTTACAGTGTACCTTCTAGCTGAAACCTTGTCGTACTTTAAATGTGGCTGTTGTTGGATTTGCATATTTAGTAATGTTCTCTTCTGCATTTTATTTCCATTCAAAGTGTGCTGTCTTTGATTACTGAGTGAAATCTTGTGGGTACTTGGCATCCAATTTGTGGTCTATGATTCCATCGCATCTCTCTATTGTAGTTTACTTAACAAAGCAGTAAGGGTGCGTAATTTTCTTTAAAAAATAAATTAAATCACAGGGTTTGAAGTTAGAAGCAAAAAAGCAACAAAAAAAAAACACAACAACAACAACTGCTGGGTTTCATATTTAGTACTAGACACTGATTTTCAGTTTTACTAAAAGCAGATAAACCTCACAGCCAACAGTCAGTGGCTGGCTATATTGTATATATCTACAGACAAAAGCAAAGAACAGCAGCTGGTGATGACTGAATAAACAGCATTGGAAAGATCCAACAGCGAGTCACTGAGAGTACCACTACTTTAGGGTTTTCCTTTACAGAAAGTGGCACACAAACACTCAGCAGAGAATGAGAGACTTGCAGACCATTGACAGGAACAAACAGTGCCAGGCAGAGATGATTCTGCCGCTGGCACTCCTTCCTTCTTCATCTTTTCTTCAGCATCCCGGTGGACTTCCTATCAGGAGATATAAATGTGACTTGGCCAATTTAGTAACTGCAAACAGTTCTTTGAGAACAAATGGAATATGTCTTTCTTTGGCTGTCAAAAGGCGGAACAATTTGAGTGGGAGGCTGTTCACAGACATTTGTGGATTTCATGGATTTGCTTACACATAGACTTGCCCTACCAAAGACTTTGAACCCAGAAGATAAGCCTTATTGCTTTATATTTTATGAATGCTCACGAGAGATTCACAAGATGCCTGTGCCAAAGGCCATGTGCAATACAATAACACACTGTAAGCACAATATGATAAGAGGGGTATCTTTACACATTTTAGATCATTTATTCCTACTTTCCCCCAGATCTGCTGTCATGTTTTCACTGTTCAGACATATGGGGATATATTATTCATTCAAGAACCATTTTGGCTTTCATATGCCCTCTGCTGTACAGAGATTTGGTGGTAATGTCAGCTCACAACAGCACATTTGCTGGTGATGTCACATTAATCAAGGACACAGTGGGACTAACTGCGGCTTCCCCATATCCCATTTGTTTTCACAACACAATAGTGGGCAAGACATGTGTGTCTCTTACTGTTCAAATGCTGAAGAATATCCTGACTGTGTTGACCAGAAGTAGTTTTTTTTTGTTTGTTTGGGTTTTTTTTACCAAAAAATAATGTATGTTAAGTATAAAATATCTGCAAAAATGTGTAAGACTAACTGACTGCTGTACCTGCATAGGCTTGAAATGGATTGTTTATTAATGCAAACTAGCTCAAATTACCGTTGTATCTATGTTAATACCCTTCTCTTTTATTTTCACCTGTTCTTTTGCAAAATCATTACTGATGATTTTACATGTAATCTGGGTGTCTCTATATGCCTTGAATTACCTGTGAGGTTAATGATACATCACTAGGTGGAAGATTTGACAGAAACATATGTAGGAAAGGTTAAGTTCAATAAGTGCTGCAGTCAACCATTAGAAATGAATGAAAGCAATTACTCAAAGGTCTAGAGGAACATTTTAATCAATATGGTGTTATTCACCTTACAATTCAAATGTTAGAAAACAAAGGCCCAAAGACATTGCCTGTATCAAATGTTGATATCTTTGTTCTGTATTCATGCTATAAAAAAAGTTTCATCCAAGAATTTTGAATTCCAATAAGCTGCCTGTTAAGGAATATTCAAAACCCGTTAAATAGGTCAAATAGGCTAAAGGATCTTAAAAAGCAACCCATCATGCCATGATCTAAAGAAACTCAAGAACACACGAGAAACAAAGATCTATCAGGTTGGAAAGGGTTACAGAATCATTTCTAAGGCTTTGGGACACCAGCGATCCACAGTGAGAGCCTGAAAACCTGAAAGCAGCAGCAGTGAACCTTACCAGGAGTGGCTGGTCTACCAAGATTACTCCAAGAGCACAACAACGACTCAACCAGGAGGTCATAAAAGAACCCAGAACAACATCTAAAGAACTGCAGGGCTCACTGGCCTCAGTTAACATCAGTGTTCACGATTCAACAATAAGAAATAGACTGGGCAAAAATGGCATGCGTGGGAGAGTTCCGAGATGAAAACCACTCCTGACCAAAAAGAACACAAAGGCTCGTCTCACATTTGCCAAACAGCATCTCGATGATCCCCAAAACTTCAGGGAAAATATTAACGATGAGACAAAAGCGGAACTTTTTGAAAGGATTGCGTCTCGGTACATCTGGTATAAAACTAAAAGAGCATTTCATAAAAAGAACATCATACCAAAAAAACCAAAAACAAAAACCAAAACATGGTCATGGCAGTGTGATTGTCTGGGGTTGATTTGCTGCTTTAAGACCTGGATGCCTTGGGACCAAAAATTCTGTGCTCTACTAGAAAATCCTGAAGGAGAATCTCCAGCCATCAGTTCATGCCCTGGAGGTCAAGCGCGCTGGGGCTATGCAACAGGACAATGATATGAAACACACCAGTAAGTACACCTCTGAACCGCTTTAAAAATGGTTTTGGAGTTGCCTAGTCAAAGTCCAGATTAAAATCTAATTGAGATGTTTTGGCACGACTTTAATCAGGTGATTCAGCCCTCCAGTGTGGCTGAATTAAATCAATTCTGTGAAGAAGAGTGGGCCAAAATTCTCCTACAGTGATGTGAATGACTCATTGCCAGTTGTTGCTAACACTTGATTGCAAGGGTGTCAGTTATTCAGTTTAAGGGGCAGTTACTTTTTCACATGGGGCCAGGTAGGCTTGGATAGCTTTTATCCCATAGTAAATGAAATCAGTGTTTATAAACTTGATTTCATATTTTCTTTGTTTATGCTTGTCTAAAAGTTTGTTTGATGAGCTGAAGCATGTAAGTATCACAAATATGCAAAAACAAATAAGAAACCAGGAAGAAGGCAAATATTTTTTCGTAGCACTGCATTTTTAGATTCAATGTGATGTCATCTCCAATGTCTATTGCACATAATCAGCAAAAAAAAAAAAAGGAAAAAGACACCCCCTTAGATTTTTCAGAGACATGCCTGAAAAATCAAAACATTCATCACAAGTGTTTCTAAATATCAAAGTTGTCTGATACATAAAGGGGAATTCTCCAGTAACATCAAATACTCAACAAAAATCCCTGTGTGAAGTTATATTATGAGCTTGTATGATGTATGCTGTGTTTTACTGATTTGTTCTCTGTCCACATAAAGGATAGTACAGACTAATCCCGGAGCATCCAAATATAGTGGGAAGCATGGTGGCACGGTGGTTAGCACTGTTGCCTCACGGCAAGAAGGTCCTGAGTTTAATTCCACCATGTGGAGTTTGCATGTTCTCCTCGTGTTTGCGTGGGTTCACTCCGGGTACTCCGGCTTCCTCCCACAATCCAAAGACATGCAGTTAGTGCGGGGATAGGTTAACTGGAAACTCTAAATTGCTCGTGAATGTGAGTGCGAATGGTTGTCTCTCTGTATGTGTTAGCCCTGCGACAGACTGGCGACCAGGGTGTACCCTGCCTCTCGCCCTAAGATAGCTGGGATAGGCTCCAGCCCCCCCGCGACCCTGAAAAGGATAAGTGGTAGAGAATGGATGGATGGATAATTCCCTGTTCCCAATAAAAACTCTTGAATGGCTTTCCTCTGAGTTCCAAGTAGATGTCAGTCTCTTCTATCTGATCTTGCTCCAGGCAAGAGTGTAACAATAAAAACACTGAATAACAATAGTTACAAGAACTACACTTAGGTAAATCTGAAATGTCTTATGTAAACAATCTCAGACAATTCAGTTTTTGATATGTGCAGTGACTTTCTTAGATTTCTGCAGTCTGCTGTTGCCTTTAGCATTAGATTTGACATTGGGTTTGTTTGATGTTTGCTATTGTGCACCTTAAAGTAACAAGGCAAACTTTCATTGTCGGTGCCAAACAGGGGTGGCTGCTCTTTTGATGTGCCAGTCAAATCAGAGATCACATACGAAAATGTGCTCCCAAATGAAAGAATGTCTTTGGTTTTCTTTCGAAATCTCAAGCAGTTCTTTTAATAATAGTTCAATTAAACCTTCCTGCAATTCCATGTAATTTAAGTGAAATCTAAATTTAATTCATTTAGAATTTCCCTCCCATAAGATCTGACAAAAAGAAACTAGTCAATACTATAGAGGTCAAGGTGCCCTAATCTTTAGTTCTTAGTGTTTCTAAGTTTCTTCCAAAATTAGATCCCTGTACTTGCATAACTTAGCATTTTCAGACAGGTTGGCACATCTGTGCAGAAACAACATAGAAGATTTTAAAGAAGTGTGCTGGAGGTGAAGACAGTTTATGGGGTGAAAGGAATAGGTGCATACCTCTGTTTGGAACAGGACACCAAGTTAATGATTTTACTTAGACTTGATGTTTTGGCTTTTTTGTCAGTACGGTCAGCAGTTGCACATACATGAGTACCTATAACATAGCTCCAACTGCATAAAGGCACTTCAAAGTTTATTACCACCATATTGCTACTGAATTGCTAAATTAAAGAACACTGTTGTTTTTCAATTACATCAGTCAAATCAAGTTAAAAAAAAATCTATTTTCCAGTTCAGCTCACTGATTGAGCAGGCAACCATATGCCATATGGCTGAAATGCAGTATCCTGGGTCCAAGTCTTACCCTTTGCTGCTCATCTTCCCCTGCTCTCGCCTCCTTTCCTGTCTACTCTACACTGCAAATAAATGCAAAAATCCCCCCTTGAAAAAAATCCACTTTGAAACCAAAGGGGGAAAAAAGGCAGTCCTTAAAACCCCAGATCCTGTATGAGAATAATCATATTCCAAAAGACATTTTCTGTAGTGTAAAAGTTATGCAGAAATTACATTTCTGATGAAACTACTAATCAAAAATTCCAACACTAGAAAGGCATAGAAAGTGTCAGACCTTGAAAACCCTACCTTAATTTAACCAACACTGGTTGTCTGGTCTGTGTCAATGCTTTTTAAACTTCACATTTCCTTTCATAGTTCCTGAAGCAAAAACAAGATAAAAAGATATTTCCACACTGTGAGAATTACTTTTATCAGTGAGTGCCAGCATTATGTTTGTTTTGACACTTGCTGTGACTGATGAAGGTTAGTTTATCAAAAGATGAGACTGTTATTTCTGATTAATAAACATATTCAGTTTCACTGAATTCCAAACACATATTTGCTTATGGCTCAAAAATTTTATTTCACTTCTATTCTTTTCTATTTATACAGCGCCAAATCATAACAACAGTTGACTCAAGGCACTTTATATTGCAAGGTAAAGACCCTTCAAAAACACAGAAAAAAGCCCAACAATTAGATGACCCCCTATGAACAAACAACTGGTGACAGTGAGAAGGAAAAACTCCCCTTTAACACGAAGTAACCTTTGGCAGAACCAGCCTCAGGGAGGGACAGCTATCTGCCATGACCGGTTGGGGCTGATGGGAGGAAGACTGGACAAAAGCCAGACTGTGGAAGTGAGCCTGAGTTTAACAACTAATGATTAAAATGCATAAACACAGAGTTATGCAGCTCAAAGTAACAGGGCAAACTTTTATTGTCAGAGTGTATAAACACAGAAAGTGAAAAGAGGTGAATGAAGAAGAAACACTCAGGGCATCATGGGAAGCTGCCAACAGCCTGAGCCTATTGCAGCATAACTAAGGGAGGATTCAGGGTCACCTGATCCAACTACAGTTAGGTCCATAAATATTTGAGCAGAGACAACTTTTTTTTTCTAATTTTGGTTCTGTACATTACCACAATTAATTTTAAATGAAACAACTCTGATATAGTTGAAATGCAGACTTTCAGCTTTAATTTAGTGGGTTGAACAGAAAGGTTGCATCAAAATTTAAGGAACTGAAGCATTTTTAACACAATCCCTTCATTTCAGGGGCTCAAAAGTAATTGGACAAATTTGATGTTGCTGTTTATTTGTAAGCCTTTCTGTCCGAAGTTTAGTCTCCAACAAGAGAGATGGATGCTCAGTTGACTTAAGGTCAAATGACTGACTTGGCCATTCAAGAATATTCCACTTCTTTGCTTTAATAAACTCCTGGGTTACTTTGGCTGTATGTTTTGGGTCATTGTCCACTGGTGAAATGAAACACTGCCCAATCATTTTGACTGCATTTAGCTGGAGTTTAGTGTTTTTCACTTGGTTGGCTGTTGTGAAGGGATTTCTCTTCACCATGGAAATGATTCTGCGATCATCCATCACTGTTGTCTTCTGTGGACATTCGGGTCTTTTGCGTCGCTGAGTTCACCAGTGCTTGCTTTCTCTCTTAGGATGTACAAAACTGTAGATTTTGCCACACCTAATAATGTAGCAATTTCTCAAATGGGTTTTTTTTTCTGTTTTCGCAGCTTAAGCTTGGCTACTACATGCGTAAAACAAGCGTGGCTTGTTTCACCTGCACGGAGAGCTCCTTTGACCGCATGTTGTCTGTTTACAGCAAAATCTTCAAAATGCAAGCACCATACCTCAAATCAATTCCAGACCTTTTATCTGGTCAAATGATAATGGCATAACAAAGGAATTGCCCACACCTGCCCATGAAATTGCCTTTTGGGTCCAGTTACTTTTGGTGCCTTTAAAAAGAGGGTGGCACATGTTAAGGAGCTGAAACTCCTAAACCCCATCATCCAACTTGAATGTGGATACCCTCAAATGAAAGCTGAGAGTCTACACATTATGTCCATGTTCATTATATAACTATAATTGGAATATGTTCAGTAAACCGGTAAAAAAAAAAAAAAAACTTGTGTCAGTGTCCAAATATATATGTACATAACTGTACTTTATTTTTTAAAAAGTAGACGATGTCTGTAAACCTATTCCCTTGTCATTCAGAATATGCCATGATGGATGTGGACAGGTTGCCAGTAGATTAAAAGGGCTAACACAGAACGACAACTAACCATTCACACTCACATTCACAAAAATAGCCAGTTTAGAATCACTAATTAACCTACAATGCATGTCTTTGGCGATTAGGCTAATGAAATCCTTCAGTTTCCAATGTAAACTCAGGTACTGCATAATAGGTGAAGATCATTTGTTACCAATTTTGTTAAGTTGACTTGGCTTTAGAATTTGTTATCAAAAAGAGCTAACAGGAAATAAGATAAGACATGTTTGGGTAACATGACATTAGTGTGACTACAAAATACTGCAGATAAACTTCTATGTCCAAACAGTTCTGAATGTGTTCTACTAGTTAATTATCTAATTCTTGACTACATCCCAGGGGAATGTAGTCAGTGTGTGATACAGTACACCGGTAAACATTTGGGAGGCGTATACCCACTATCAAATGACTTATTGTTAAGTTCAGTCTCAAGGCCTTACATGTGTACACTGTGTGAGTGCATGTGTGCAAGTTTCATGGGTGAATGTGTGGCAAAAGGAAGAGGGTGTCCACTGATAGTAAAGTCTTTGTGGTAGTTTAAAGACGTGCATGAATGGGTTGCTAATGTCTGTTGGAAGTGCTGGACTGTGACTAAGGAGAAAAAAAATCTGATACAGTGAGCCCATAGAGTTTCTTTAAAAAAAAAAAAAAAAAGTGCCTTGGACATCCGGCCAGTGAAGCAGAAACAGAGCCCTAGCACAAAATGCAAATTACTTGGTCAGAGGTCCCTTAGGCCCCCCAACTCCAACCCTCCACCCTCCTGTGTCCCCTTTCTGTTCTGCTGAGAGTATAGAGGCAGTGTGAAATCCATCCTAGAAGGGGCCATTGTACGCCGGGAAGCAACCATCAAACTGGAATGGTTTAGGCCGGGATCAGGCCAGAGAATCTCTTTTATAGCTGAAGGCACTGGAGAAGTGTGAAAAAAAAAAACCCAGCCAGTAGGTGTTTTGGGTCTAGGATGAGCCACCAATGCCTTTCTCATCCTTCCTGATGTCTGTCTCTGAAATTGCTGCTATCATAACAAGGCCTCATCCTCTGTATCCCTGCTGGCTATTTGAGGCAGGCTCAGGTTTAATCGTCCATGATGGTGTGTATAATGCCAAAGGGCCACCCGGGTATCTGCCATTCCCATCCTTTGCTCTTCTCCTCCATATTTTCTTGTCCATTCAGCTGCCCCTATAACTGCCGGACTGAGAGACAGAGAGGCACAAACCAGCACACCCACCCCCAACTCCACTCCATCAATAGCCCCCTTGGACAAAGCTGCTGTCTTTGCAACATGCTAACCATGCTGAGAGTGGGGAGTGAGAAGGAGAGACGGAATAAAAGGATAAAAAAAAAAGACAAGGAAAGGGAGAACCTATTTGGAACACAACAAATATGCCTCTCACCTCCTTGTCCTCAGTAGTGTGTCCTCCGAGAAGCTTCAGGCACTCCCTGATGACCCTTTAATCCTGGTAGCCTCCCATAAACACTCAGCTTTTACCACACCTCCAGTTCCAGCACACTCATCTTTATAGTCTCCTGTGAGGGCTGCAAGTGGCTGAACACAGACTGGAATTCTGCTGTCCTGTTTACTTTCCCACAACTTCTCCCCTGCACCGTGTGTACAGTTCTAGATGAGGTAACCTTCTTTGCTCCCTCCCCTTTTTTTCGCTGCCTCTCTTGGCTGCCTGGTTCGGTTCCTCCCTCTATCTCCCCTCTCTTTTTTTCATTACCCCCACCCGCCACCCCTTAGCCCATCCAGTTTTTTTCATTTTGTCCTTTCTTTGGTTTTTCTCCCTCCTCCCACTCTCCAGAGCCCTACTGCTGTCCAGACAGCGGCACAAAGCGGGGTGAGGGTTCTTAGTCACAACTGACCAATAGCAGATTGACAAAGGCAAGCATGCAACCAATGAAATGCCTAGAGGATGATATTTTCACCAATTAGGGACGACTTCCAGACAAAGTGGGTTGGACTAGAGGAATTAGGGGCAAAGCTATCTCACAGCACTTCCGTGTGGGATGAAGGTGTCTGTAGTAGGCAGCCGGTTGAATTTAAACAATAGATGAAATACATTTGGTTCTCAAGCAAAGTAATACTTAATACTGTAATCCTTGTGTTCCCCCCACACCACACACAGCCTGTGTGTTTGAGGTGCTTTTATATAAGGCTTTAATACAGACTTTAAAGAAGCAGTCTATTATCTGACTGGAACATAAATGTATATACTTTCTTATTTTTTGTTTAGGTTCTAAACTTTCAGAAGATGGGGAATAATCACTTGTATTCTAAAAATAAGGGCTTGTTTTAATTGCAAATTTTATATGGGTCTGTTTTAACACTAGACATTTTGATACACAACTTTTGACATTATAAGAGAGAGATGGCACTCAAAGAATCCTGAACTGAAATCTGTGGGTAATGGGAAATCACCAAAGATTTTTTCTTTTTTTTCTTTTCTGATGATTCTATATATGCAGATTTTATCTCTTGGTGACCATAGACCAAATTACATGCAATTTAGGGTAACCGGTTATTGTAAATTATTGTAAAATCTGTGGTGGCATTGTCATGTTTTGGCGATGTGTATGGGCCGCACTACAGCGAATATCTGAAACAACATAGGGAATTGGTGTGTTAGTATCACGATGGAAGCATCTTGGGACCGTGTTAAACACAAACTATCAGCATTCAAAATTTCTTAACTAAATAGACACCATCATTAGTATTAGATAGGCTTCACGTATCATAACTAAAGGTACTCAATTTGCACTGGACCAGGGTTGTCAAACTCCCTTTAGTTCAGCTGACTCAGAATTTAAGTGAGCTTTCTATAATGACAAGAAGTACAGGTAAACACCCATTTAATTTAATAAGCCTTCAAAACAATATGTCTTATTATATTGTTATATGCATCACCAGTCGCAGCAGATCTACAAACACACAGCCAGAGTTTTTTTTGGACAAAAGGACTACACAATTTTACTACATTTTTTTACAATACATTTTCATGGACCTGACCACCGTTTTAACACTTGCCATTCCAGGGGCCAGATTAAACCCTTTGACGGGCCAATTCTCTCTTGGACTCTGTGTTTAACAGTCCTGCCTCAGACTTTTACTTGTCATTGTTACATTCATATGTATTATTGGATTCACTTAATATTTTGGCTTTCTTTTTTTTCTTACTGAGTACTTCAGTATTTCTATTTCTGACACTAATAACATTTGCAGTTCTACAAGCTCATGCAGATTGTGACATGTGCTGGAAGTCCATATATAGTGAACACAATGCAGTGTGTGAGGAGAAGTGTAGACAAGTGTCATTCACTTTGATTATGAAATCCTCAGCTCAGTTATTTATCTGCATGCTTCTTCAGCTGTCCCCAGACTGAGTACAGGGCAAGAACTGACCAGAAAATATTCTGTTGTTCAGAAGATTTATTAAAACACATTGAACAAATACACAGAATACAAATAAAAAGATGACAATTCACTTTTTCATTCAACTGCTATACAGCACAAATATCAGTACCATAACACTGCTTGGCGCTCATTGTCTGTAAATGCCTGATATACCACCATCTCTCAAAAGTGAACCATCAAACGCTTCACATGCTGTGCATTCACTGCAACAAAGGTGCCTTTTAACAGGGTCTTTTGGTAGCTTTTGAAGCCACGTTAATAAGCATGTGCATACATTGTTAACATATTGGTAATATTAGACTGAAGCCTTTTTAACAGACATTACATTCATACTGACTTCAGTTTGATTGCATTTCAGTGAAGTATTGTGTTTTTCGACGTCATCTCATGGTCACAGCTCCAGAGGAAAAAGACAAGTTTTTGATTGATGAGCACATACGGTGCACATAGCAGTTCTATGGCAACACCATCCAGTAAACATTCATCTTTTTCAATTTAATACAAAAATCTATATGACATGGACTTATCTCTGAAAAATCTTTCAATTTCAACAAGTATTTACATGTTTCTGAGGTTCTGTCTGTCAACCATCCATGTCATGGTCAAGTAGCTGCTGGCATGAACAAAAACGGTAACGAAAACAGCATCGATTCACACTAAAAAAGCGTAGTGCACTCAAGATTGGTCTCATGATGCTTTCCAAATTGTAATGTTTTGAATTTGAGTTTTAAGTCAAAGCATTTCGAGAAACGATGAGTGCGATACAAGCTGAAAAATGAAGAGGGAATCAGAAGAGAGCATCTAAGGACGACCATTTGAACTGGCAAAAAACAGAGTGAGGCTATATACTCACCATAAATCACTATTTCTTCACTTTAGATTAGTCAATAACAATTATCCTTTCAGCATTTTCAAATAAGTGCTGTGAGAATGGCACAATAATAATCATAATACAAACATATCTTTTGAAAAAGAAAAAAAAAGATAGATTTGTCAATAAAGATTTGTACATTTAGTCCTAATATTTTTGCAGTGTGTTAATAGAAAATTAAATATGTGTGAATTTATAAAAAGACTGTTTTACCAGGTGCACAGTCACTTTAGCACAAAATAGTAGATGGAATGAGTAGCCATGTAGTAGCCTTATCACCAGGTAAAGCAATAAATGACCACGTACACTGTTACTAAGGAGGCTGGAAATGATGACATCATCTAAGAGCAATGATGGTCCTTGAATGCTGATACACAGAGAATATTACTTCAAATAAAAAGTTTTGACTGTGACACCACAATTTACAGTCTTAACCTCTGTGGAGGAAATACACTGCATCAAAGAACAAATCATTCTGGATCATATCCTTTAATGGCACCAAGTGACCAAAAACATTTGATTTAACCTCAACAAAAAGAGAAGCAAACAAAAGCGCAGTTTGCATCAAATACTAAACTTGAGGTGACATTGCACCATAAGCACATGTGTTCTTATTTAGTTCTAACAATTAAAAGGGAACTGGGAAAGTCCCTGGGATATAAGAGGGATAAAACTCCACCCTCCATTCAGGACTCTGGTCTCGGTAACACTGAAGCCCTGTATGTGGATGAACCAGATGGGTCCCTGTTTACAATGAAGTCCCACTGGTCATGGCCCCAGGGTTAAGCTCTACAGCCACTACTAACATTCAAATATAGAAAGAATCACAAATATTGTACCATACACAGAAATACTCAGTCTTCTCTAAAATGCATTAAAAATCATTCTTGCCACTCCCCAAGTTTTCTCTCACTTGATTTTCATGTACAACACTAAGCCAGGCTTCTGATTTCATCCATGTATGTTTACATGTGTTCACTATCATTAGACATATGTGAGGTAAAATAAACAGCAGTCTCTCAGTATATACAGTACAAGAGGCCAATGTTCCCAGGTACTGCAGTCAAGTCTCCCTGCAGGTTTAGCAGAAATTACTTTCAAAAGATTACCAGCAGGTGGCAGTCTTTAGAGGATTCTCCGACAGCCTGTGTCCAGCTACTGCATACATGTTAATAGTTCTTGATGCTTTCAAATCAATATCTTCTTCACAGGTTACAACATGAATGACAAAACACAAGTTTATTTAAAATAACAATACTGGCCTTCAAAAAGCAATCTCTTATCAAGCTATGACTGTAGACATCCTCAATTCCTCCACTCTTCACAGGGGACAAGCTCCAGGGGAGCATAGTCACAGTGTACAGTAAATAGGCAGATGAGTAAAAGCAACTGAGTGTATGCAGGATGAAAAAATTGAGGCTGGCGCAAATAAAACACACATTCCAGGATTAGAATGAGCCCCAATCAAGCGCATCAGGAACTCAGTGCCACCAACTTGCTCGAGTCTTCCACTGTAGTGCAGAGCGGGAGCTTTTCAAAGAAGCTGCTCCATTTTCCTTCCTAATCCGCAGCTTTCCATCACAGGTAAACAAAAGCAAACATCTACTGAAATACTTCTATAGGATTCTTTAAAGATAAAAGTGCAATTGTTAAGATACATACGTCTGCATTAAAAAGTTAACTGCCTTATCCATAGAGAGAAGAGAGCTTGATTTTTAGATCTGGAGTTAGGAAGGAGCGGGAGAACAAGGAGAGTGTGGCGTAAGGAGTTGGTCAGTAGTCATCCATTGAGATTCCATCCCTGGGAGTTTCTGACCTCAGGTCAGTGTTACAGAGCTGGTCTAGTCCTCAATACAGATGACATCACTAGGTTTGCCTGATTTGAGGTCAGGCGTAGCCACGTCCCTCAAGGAGTCAAGTGACTTCTTGTCCAGATGGCTTGTAGGGGGTGGGGGGCCATTAGAGGAGACTGAAAAGAAAAGGGATCTTTTTTTTTTAGTGATTCACTGAAAGAATATGAATGTGAATGTTACATTTTTGAAGCACAATTAGAATTTTGTCAGATGGTATGAGAAAGTTGTTTAGAAGCAAAACAAAGTCAGTAAATTCTAAATCTTTCTAAAAAACTAAAAATTAGCTCTATGAAAAATTAAAGCTCTATGACCAGCTATTTATAAAGCTAGGTCACAGGCCAAAGTGCACGATGGACATCTGCAGTGAATTGGGAAGATAGAATTTAGCTAATGTGCCTGTTTAAAACCTGTGGGATATTTGTTTCTACTATTGTTTCTACTCTTAAATGACTGCTTATTATCATTAAGTAAGAATGGCAAGATTAATGACAATAAATTGATTAACATGGATTCTTGATTAATTAAAATGATCCTTAACAATCACTTGACTTATCTAAGTAGTTAGCAATGAAAACCAGTGCTTCTGCAAATGAAACACATGAAGACTTGTGGTTGTAGCTTTTAGTTGTATGTTTGCCAAGATGACATCATTTACTGTACATGTAATCTCTCAGTCTATTGCACATGAAATTAAAATGCCACCCTTGTTGTGTGTCACATATGATATAGTGCAAAATGTTGATTGTTACCGCTGACGTAAGGTCCTAAGGGCATCTGACTGTAGTTAACCATAGGCTGCCCGCCTGGTCCTCTGAATCCCCCTCCAAAACTGCCGCTGTACATCTGGGAGCAGCCAAACCCACCTGGACTAAATGGCTGAAACACACACAAAGGATTAGTCATCCTGCTGTAAACATCATGTGATTACAGCAGGTATTCAGTATGAGGTTTTTTCTACCACACAACACTTAACAGACTTGAGTTGCTCTGTCAGAGAAGTTTTCTTTCTACACCAGCAAAGTAAACACAGATAAAAGCGGAGGAAAGTATATCGACTGTCTCGTGGTCAGGAAAGTGTTGCCATAACAACCAAAAAAAGACTGTCAGAGCACATGGCCACAGAGACTACTTGGCTAAAATGATCCCTTGTATAACAGAACAAAACACACACTCTACAGCAGAGAGGAAAGTAAAGAAAATCCTCTGGGAGCAAAATGTGGAGCACAGTGGTGAAAGTAAACAACTTAAGCGAGTTTTTTTTTTTACCCCATATCGCACCTGAGGGAAATCTTCCGTGGGGAATAGCGAACCTAAGTTTGAGTTTTCAAAGGAATAATGTGGCTGTGTAGTTGTGACAACAGAGAACTTCAAAGGTTTTGGGCCACAGCTTTTCTTTTTTCTTAAATTTACTTAGCCAAGTTGCCCACTTTTGAGCCTTAACCTGTTTTACAGGAAATGAGCGCAAATCATTTTAATTCCTTTTTTTTAAGCTTTCCAAAACCACCTAATCTACCTTTACAACCATGCTCCATCTCACCTGCTGCGGTGGAGGTTCATTGCCTCGGCTGGTGAGGCGGCTCAGGATGCTCCGCTCAGACATCTGCAGGCGGGCCGACACCGGTGGGATCCTGGACAGCATGTTGGGCAGTCGTGTCACATCTGCTTTCATGTCACTCAGAAGTTCCTCCAGCTGGTTCAGCACTGCAATAGCACGAACACACACGTCAAAGTAATAAGAGCAGTTTCACTTATGCTAGTATTAAAAGAATGAGTAAGATAAAATATCGGGAAAATGTGTGTAAAACTTTTCCAACACCCTTGACAAAATTAGTGTGAACCTCAAATAATTAAAAAAGCTAATTTGTTTGTTCCAGGACCTGAAATTAACAACTGCCAAGAACTAAATGCCAAAACATTTTTCACTGGCAGACAAATCAGTGAGGGTCACAGTCAGCATCATTTTGAAACGATAACATTTTAACGCCTCAGTTTCAATCAGTCTTTGGCCTCTTCCCAAACTTTCATCCTACTAATCACTGTAAGCATGTTTTAATGGTGAGTCAAATTAACATAAAATGAAGCCACTGTGTCAAACAGGATATTTACTGGCTGCCTTTTAGAAGCTCTTCACAAAACAGTGGAGTGGAAATATCTGTAAATGCTTCCTTTGGCATCCTGTGTACTCTCTGGATGGTTGGAATTTACTGCTGTCTCCATTTTGAAACAAAACACGTATTATTAACAGGTTAAAGTAGCTTTTGTGTACTAGTAATTAGTGAAATGAGATTGATACAGTTTCAAATAACATAAATAAAAGGCTTTTTTTTTAAGTGTAACCGCAGAAGTTGCAGCACTACGGTGATTTTTCACTTGTTATAAATCTCTTCTAACCCACCCACCCACTCCATGACACGCTGGCCAGCCACAGGAGCACGTTCAGTGCGAGACTGAGATTACCCAAATGCACTATTGAATGACATACGTAGAGCTATTTGTATTATTGGAGCTATTTTGCAGTTGTTTGTAATATTTGTAATTTTTTATATTGGCGTTTTAACTTGTTCCTTACTGTTCTTACTGTCTTGGAGCAACTGTGACCACATAATTTCCACTGGTATTAGTGTTCTGATTCTGATTCTAACAACATAGGACACTGTGAAAGAAACACAAACACTATTTATTTCATAAATTAAGTTGTCTCAGTTAAAACAAAAAAATAGTGAAGCGCTGGCAATTCTAAGAAGATTTTAGGGAGTTTCAAGTTAATATTTCGTCCCACATCTGATTTTAAACACAACAAAGCACAAACAAATCAGTTACTTTGCATCACAAAAAGCTATTTATCAGCACTGGGTAGCTGAATCTTGCCAGGTTAAACTGTTGCTGTTTTTGACACTGTGCTGCCGACCTTTGTGCAGCACGGCGTTGGCAGGTTTGTTCCCAGCCAGAGACTCTTTGGACAGGTGCTGGTGGGACTCGGCCAGACATTCCACCTCAGCAAAGCGAGTGTTGAGTGCCATGGCAGGGTGGCTTGGGTCCTGGGTCATATTCAGGTAAGCTGCCCGCCTCAGCTGCTCCTCAATCACCAGAGCCTGCTCTAACAACTACAGAGAGGCAAAGAAACAAAGAGAAGTGTGTATGAAATGCAGAAATAGCAGGGAGATGCAAACTGGTTCCATTTGTATTCACATTGTAATATGTGAAAAATGTATTATTGTTATCGTTCTGTTTTTTTCTAAAAAACAAAAACTCCACACTTGCCTTAAAGCGGCGAGCCAGGAATTTGTTCTTCATTTCTAAGTAGTTGCCCTTATGCATCTCGGTCTTGAAAGGCTCATTCAGAATCGCATAACGTGGATCATTCTGAATGTCTTGCCAGCGAGCATAGCCATGTCTGAGATAAATTCACGGTCAAAGAAAGCAAATGGGAGCAAAAAACCCCCCCAAAAAACCTCATAAAATTCTTCAAATAAAAAAGGAAGCAGGAAAGCGTAGTTTTACATCATCCTCACATTTTGTAAATGTCAGCTCCACAGCTACTTCTGTCATAAGTAATTACATTACTCTGCCATATGCTTCTCGCTCCTCACTCTGGAAAAAAGGATACGTCACGATGCCAGCCAACAGCCAGTAGTCATGGCGACGGTGCCAGATGTCATGCATCTTTCCAGAAGACAGCGCTGCTCGCTCTTCAGTCTGCCAGAGGGTGTGCAGTTCTGACGGCGTAAGAATAAAAACAGGGTTCTTACAAAAAAATACCAAGCAATATCCCATATGTCTGTAACACGTAAAGAGAAATAAGAGCATATAAACACAAACAAAACTTATAGCAAAACAATGATAAATCAGTGTGACACCTGAAATAACCTGCAGTAGAGATTCTGAGTAGACCAAAGAAAACAGGGGATGAAAGGGAGGAAAAGGGGGAAGAGAAAGAATATCTATTTACAAGGTGCAGACTTCACTCTACAGTCTGACGATACAGATAGCTGTCTCAGAAAATCAGACTCAGAAAACTACCTGATGAGGTTATAAGTGACAATTTCTCCCAGCGACACAACATTTGTCAGTGAGTTTGTGAACTCAAGAGTCTTATTTAAATTTAGGATTTCCAGCTGCAAGACGAGATGGAGCATATATAGTATAGATCTGGTATATTTTAAACATACAGCAGACAGATAAAACATAGCCGATATAACAGATACGCGCATTTTGAGCAGATATAGCTGCTCAGAGTATATTTGATCAGCTTTATCTCATATCTCATATGTCTATGAAGGAGGAATGTGACCAGAGTACTGCAGGTGACACCTGGTCAGTTAGCACCAGGTATATCAAGGACATATAACAGAAATCTGATTGATTCTTACCTGTAAAACCTCCGTCGGCAATATTAAACATGAACTTTGCTTTGAATCCATTTTTGTCTTCCTTCCTGCTCTCATCCATCTCATCCAAAGTGTCTTTGTCTCCATTTAACCGACCCTCTAATGCATCTTCACTCTTTACATCATCTGCAAAAGTTACAATTTATTAAAATAAATATATGCATAATCAGGCTGATAAAGATGGAGGATTACTGCGCTATATACACACCACTTTAATTTATGGAGTCACAGCACGTTTACCTGGTTTATTTTCCTTGTCTTCATTTTTTGCCAGAGGAGAATCAGTATCCCCTTTTTCTGAGGACTTTTCAGTTTCTTTGCATGGCTCCACTGAGGATAGAAGAAAACAGAATGAATAAACAAAGCACAACCTTGCAGATGAATAAAATTTGAAGCACACAGATCATAAACCGCTCACTCTTAGGTGAGGTGTGAGTGGATTGCGCCTCGGACTGTTTGAAAGCTGGCTCTTTTGGGTTAGCAGATGGCTCCATCTTTGTGGAGGGCGACTCGGTTCTGTTCCTCTCATCTCCTGTTTTCTCCTCTGAGTTGCCCTTGTTCTCGTCACTGTCAGTTGCCTTCTCGGGTACAGATGCTGGCTCAACAGTGGAAGCCTGCCGAGGGAAAATAGACAGGACAACAGGGAGAGAAAGGATAGAGTCGGTAAAGGGCAAAAAGAGACAAGTTGAAAGGTGTCTGAGTTTGACAAGCGTCTTCTGAAAATGATGAGTTATGGTTACAGTGTGATGACCCATGAGATGATGGACAAGACAATAAAGGAGAAGAGAAAGAAAGTGGTGGTTAAAGGAAGAAAAAAGGACTCACGTCCTGCTCTGACAGTTTCTTGCTCTCTGGCTCTGTGGTTTCCTTGTCCTCCGCAGTACCCAAGAAAGACTCCGTTTTTTCTGCATTCCAGAAAACAACAACTCAGCTCATTTCCTGTCATAAACTAATATAGCATGAACTTTACTTTAACATTTAGAGGAAAACAGAACATGATCAAAGCAGACCTTGTGGTATAGGAGTGCTGGGCTGAGTAGCAACAGGGCTGGCTGGCACAGGCGTGTTGGGATCAGAGGATACACTCTCATTCAGTTTCTTCAGCTCCATTCCAATGGGAATCAGATCAGGAGAACTTAACTTCCCATTTACATGCTCAAACTCTTGCACCTACAGTAAAAAAGAAAAAAAAAAGATTCAGCTGTAATAAAAAGAACATCCTACACTTTCACTGGATGTCCTACTTTCTTTAAATAAGGCATTAATTAGGAAGAACTCTATTATAAAATTATAAAGTACATGTAGCATAATTAAGCACTAGTAAAATATTAATTTTGGCTCAAGCCAGATGGACCAGTTCATTTTAACTTCAAACTTAGCCTAGTTATCATGGCAACTGGGTTTTTCAGCACTTTTTAAAAACTTTATTAGCCATAGGCCATGTACAAAAACATTAATAGAAAATCTAATTTTAAACTATAGCTCTCATAAGGGAAGAGTTGTATTCTGCCCGCTGTAGCTACTTGCTAATCTCTATCTGTAGTACTTGAGCAGGTACTACACTAATATTATACTTTTTTAAAATATTGCAATAATACAAATAAAGGCTACAAGTTCAATGTGTATAGATTTAAATAAATGAATTAATATAGCTATTTTTATTTGCTTCATACAGTACTGTGCAAAAGTCCCAAGGTCATCTTCACTTCTTTATATTTTGCCATAAAAACTGGTGCAACAGTTTATTAAAACACCTGTTAACATACTTGGAAATAAAGCATATAAGACAAAAACAGACGGTTAAAAAGGTTAACAGTTCAAATGAGCCTGAAAGTCTATTGCAAAGGACCACTTTAAGAATTGTAAGAAGGTTTTTTGGGAGTAAAGTATAAAGAAATCAGGGGTGGCTCAAGAGATTTGCACAGTGCTGTATAACATAAAGTGTAAAGAACCCACGGCAGACCCGACGACATTTCCATGCTATTCAGCATACTTTTATTGACATCCACGGTTGCTGTTACAAACTTCCCGGCTGCAGCGTCCCAGCTGCCAGCCACACGTACACAACAACAACATTACAGCAGGGACCAGTACAGACTTTAAGCCGGCGAGGCGTGATTGCAGATGCCGCGCAGGTGAACCCATCTCCTCTGCCGCGGCACCGCAGACCACGCCCCGCCACATAAAGAAAAAGTAGTATTAGCCTGTGATCCTACACTGGCAAATATAATTGTGGAAACTGTATTTAGTAACTTTCTAACCTGAAAAGGAATAGCAAAAGCTAAGAATTTAGTAAACATACAAATCTTCATTCGCTTCAGTCTCAGATGTATACACTCCCAACAAATCTCCAAAAAACATCTAATTTTGCAATATGTATGATGTTCAAAGCAGGGAAAAGTTTGTACCCAAAGATTACTTCATTCCCCCCCCCTCGCACTGGCTTCTTCCAAGATGGGCTGACCTACTTTTTCTAATCTCAATGTTCCAGCACAAGAAGAAAATTTCTTTAGCTGAATAATCGGTACCTTTTTCCTGACAAGGGACATGACTCCAATCCTGGTAAGAACATGCTGACGAGACAGCCCCTCACGAGGGACTCCATCGGCAAAGGTCTCTGCTCCATCTGCCCCCGGCTCACATAAATGTCTCATGAACAGAGACACGTAGGCTCTAAGGAACACAAACATTTCTACAAGGTTACCAGCACAACTTCACATTTTCAAACCTCTGCTAACGACTATGGAGGTAGCAATAAGCTTGTTTCAGACATGCACTCCTTTCCTGTCACCTTAATGTCATTCAAGAATGCACACCCTGGTCACAGAAATCTCACTGTTTCAAGGTGATACATTGCTATGTGTCACTCTGAACTCAAATGTGTTTCTGCTGTACAGCTCACTAAACGACATGACATTTTGGAGAATGCCCTAAATATCAAAATCATGAGAAAAAACTTGGTGTGAGACACCCATTTTCAGTCAGTGTATCACACTCTCACTCTGCTTTGGGCGCTGTCAAATCTCACACATAGCACATACCTCTGGTTCATTATGTCAGTTTTGTGGGGGATATTTGAGTTGGTAAAACATAATGCCATCACTTCAACAGACTGATTGAGAACAAGGTCAGAGTAATAGGTTTGCCAATGGTGTTATTAGCTGCAATAGCAGCAACAGGAGCGACATTATAATTTGCAGGCATAAAATTTTAGAGTTTTAACAACCTGTGGGCATTTTCTTTCCCACTGCTCCAATTTAAAGCAAAATTGGCAAGGCCGACCTTTACCAACTTGATATGAGCATTCTGGAGCATTGCCATGGGCTAGCAAGCAGTGTAAACAGTTGATGAAAGAGCCAAGAGCTGCCACTTAATATAATGACAGGCCCCTCTCAAGAAAAAATTGCACTGTGTGAAAACAAAATTACAGCTGATTCAAATACCGCTACTTGTGTCATAGTTGAAGAATGAATAATATTAGGGCTTCACCTGAACTCGCGCTCACTCTTCCCTCTCAGGTCCCTAACCAGCCAGTGAGAGTTGAAAGCATCCTGAGGGGGCATGCCCCAGCGCATGATGGCATTAAGGAAGGCTTTCCTCTGACGAGCGTTGAACCCAAGGACCTTGAAATAATGATAATGAGAAAACAGAGTAATAGAGAGGTTATAGATAAAGAGGTCATGAATTCAAAAAGTCAGAACTAAGCAGTAGAAAGGCATAAGAACTATTCTTCTGTATATATAAAACAGTTGTAAATTATACTTGTGGCTATGTGTTTTATAATGTAATAACAGGGTGAGAATGTATTGATCCCAATTGCCCATTTTACAGAGAAGCACATGATCAGCTGCAGAGCAGTGACGCTTCCTGACATGCTGCTCAAAAAAGGAATATTTTCTCATTTGAAGACAATTTTACAAAGTGACTGATTACAAAATGGTCTGGTAAGGCAAGCAACTGAAGTAAGCCAATACACTTGAAGATATGTGAGGGCTTCCTGGAATTCATACCTCGATACTGCCTCCAACCCGAGCCAGTAAGGGTGGAAGTGGTTTGTCTTTCTCACTCTTGAGCTGCCGACGTGATTGTCTGCGACCTCCTACACAGAACAAAACAAAGTCCATTGTCAGAAAGATGGGCACATGTAGGGACATGTTTATTCGTACAATGACAGAAATAATACATTAAGAATTTGTTTTGTTTATATTCAAATGTGGCTTATTGTGTTTTTTGCTGCCTACCTTCAGGCCTCTCCTCGAAATCTTCGTCCTCGTCCTCGGACCCCACGGAGTACTCCGACTGATTGTCTGAAAGATCATCCTGCCATTCTGAGCCACACATCAAAGAGAAACAGTACATTGCGTTCGCTTCTGTTGGTGGCCACCTGAGGGCGCCATGGCACTGCAGATTACTACAGACCACTACAGTCGGGCATGCACATACTGTACCACTTAAGGCCTCTGGAAGTGAAAGTGAGGGTTGGCAACTATAGCAGACAATCACTTTAACTTTGAGTGTACTCTAAACTACAATGAGCTTTAAAGTCTTTTTCACTCTTAAATAAAAGTTCAACTGCAGGACAACTGCAATAGACAGGATTCTGAGCATGCAGAATTATTGCAGAAAGGAGTGCTTTAACACCCATTGATAAAACTACATAAATGCATGAGGTACAAGTGAGCTTTAGGGCAGTATAATGAATTCTGTTGCCAATACCTCTTGTTAAGAGTTACAGTGAAGAGGATACACCCAAATGATCCCATTTTGAGATAATGCCACACTCTTGTCTCTCTAATAAAACTTGTCAGACATGCTGCTCTTGATAGGGAGGTTCTGTGTGTCTCTTGAGCCTACCTTGGTCTTCCTGGGTCGTATCGTTGTAGTTGACTTGCTTTCGGATGCGTTTGCCTTTGCCCAGATTTCGCGCCAGATCTTCCTGCTGCTGCTCGTAGTGGTGGCGAAGGAGTTTTTCCCAGTAGTCCGGATCCACGTTCTCCTCTTGCTTAATGATCTCTCGCTCTACCTCCTCCTGAATAATAGCACATTTGGACACACGCGTAAGTATCTCTAAAACAAGGCCTATTTCAAACGTGCTGAAGGTAGCGTGTTGAGCAAAATAACTGAACTGTGATATAAATGAGAGCTACAGTCTGCTGGTGAACTCTTCTTTTTGTGTGTGCGACACCAATTATCATGATGTCACATGATGTGAACACGGTTAAAATCTCACCTCTCCATCTTCTTCTTTCACCACATACTGAGCCACCTTAAAGGAGCTCAGGTACTCATTCATATTCTGTATCTCTGTGTCCTCAGTGGCATCCTGGCTGCGGTCCAGCAGCTTTGAGATAGCATCATCGTCGTAGTGAATCACACTGCCCTCCTCACCATCTTTGTTATCACCTGTTAATGAGAGGCTTTTACCTAATAACGAGTGGAGGCGCTTTTGAGCAGAGAAAAAGTGTGTCAGCTTAGAAATACTGATAGAAATCTATACAAAAAGGTTTCTAGCATAGGAATATCTTTGACTAGACAAACCCCGATAAAAAGGGGTACGCTTTTGTTCAACCCTCATAACAGAAACATATGTCAGTATACACATAGACAGACCCATTGTTCGTGCTGCCTCCATTTCATCTTTAAAAAGCTCCTCAGTTCCAAACTTTAGGATGTCATCCAGTTCTTGTTTGGACATGGAGCCCATTTTGGAGCCCAGGCCAGGGCGCACCACCAGGTGAGTCAGCATCATTTTCCTTTTGGCCACTTGGGTGATTCGCTCCTCCACTGAGCCTCGAGTCACAAACCGATAGATCATCACTTTCTTGTTTTGGCCTATACGGTGCGCTCTGCTAAATGCCTGTAACAATGAAAAAATTGAGAAAAAGCGGAAGACACAAGGCATGACACTGGAGTGAAGATGTGAAATTAAAGAGATGATTTTTTTTATTTTGAGAATTAAAGCTCAACTTGTCACAAACGGCAAATAAATAATAATAATAATTCAATTCAAATAAAAAGGACTAGATGTTACAATCCCTGATAATGCATCGCTTCAAACGGATAACGTCCTGAGGGATGAAATAAGATACAAAATAAGAATCCATCTTATATTCTATGTGGAATCAGTACTTGGATGTCATTGTGAGGATTCCAGTCAGAGTCGTAGATGATGACAGTATCTGCGCTCGCCAGGTTGATGCCAAGGCCTCCAGCTCGTGTTGAAAGCAAGAAGCAGAACTGCTGCGCGCCTGGTGCTGTGACATAAAACAGAGCAGCAAGTTGCTTTGTGTGTAAGAGTGTGTGAATAAGTGAAAGCCAGACTGAGACAAATGTGCAAGTGCACAAAAGCACATTCTGAAAAAAGAAAAAAAAAAACTCACCGTTGAAGCGGTCAATGGCTTCCTGCCTTAGACCTCCAGTAATTCCCCCATCAATACGTTCATATTTATAACCCTCAAACTCAAGAAAGTCCTCAAGCAGATCCAGCATCTTTGTCATCTGCAAACATAATGTTGTACCTTACAGCTAAAAAAAAAAAACTGACACTGTCTTTGATGTCATTTATCACATAAAAAATATAGACAGACTCTGGCACATACATTTATTTGAGTGTTACCTGAGAGAAAATGAGAACTCTGTGGCCTTCATCTTTGAGTTTCTTTAGCATTTTCTGAAGCAGCGTCAGTTTTCCTGAGGACTTCACCAGTAGGTTGCCATCATAAGAACCATTGGGTAAAACAGGAGCCTCCTTCAAGACAAAACAATCAATGTCATGATGGAGATCAGCTCGAGAAGCATTGCTTTCTACAGTATCTCTGAAAAATATGCTAAACTGAACTCAGAAAAAGGGGCGATTTCCTAGTTTTCTACGTTGGTTGATATAAGCAATCCTTAGCATCTTAAAGAGATACTCTGTACTCTGAAATAAAACAAATAAAGTAAAGCTGCCTTACCACAGCAGCCACAGGGAACAGGTAAGGGTGGTTGCAGCACTTTTTCAGGTCCATCATAATGTTGAGCAGGGACACCTGGTTTCCTCCACCTTTGGAGTTCAAAGCCTCGAAGTTTCGTGTCAAGATAAACTTGTAATATTTCCTGCAGGTCAGAGGTCAGATAGAGTCAGGAGAAGAAACGAAAATGAAAATCACAATCAATTATTTTCCCATGCTTCTTTCAAAATGGTTATGCTTATTTTTTCAGGCTTACTTCTGCATGGGGCTAAGCTCTACTCTGACAATCAGCTCTGTCTTTGCAGGCATGTTCTTGAAGACATCAGCTTTCAGCCTCCTGAGCATGTGAGGTCCCAGCAGGTCGTGGAGCTTCTTGATCTGATCCTCTTTAGAGATATCAGCAAACTCCTCCAGGAAGCCTTCCAGGTTACTGCAGGTCACATGGAGACGTATTAAGCAATGAAATGAAATGATATTAAAGAAACAAGAGATCTATCTATTAATGCTCTCATACAATGCACTGAGTTAAAGCTGCTTGAAAATGGATGCAGATAGTTTGATTCATCACAAAATGTGGAAGTGTTTTGGTCAGTTAGCTGTGTGATGATGGAAATGTGGAAAATTTGTCGTTCTGGAGTTTAAAAAGGACAAGACTCATTTCTGGGCTGAACTTATGAGATAATAAGGAGGATCAGTCATAAAATCTATACCAATTTACCTGAGCTGCACAGAAACTGAGTCTATATTACCAAGAAAATATTAGATGAATGTGAATTTTCATGTCTTTAGCTTTAAAAGACGATTAAAAAAAAGACTTCAAAATCTGTTTATACAGAATTATTTATTATGAAGTTATTTACATTTACTTTCTTCCTGTTTGTAATTTTTTATTGTCCATAACATTATATATTGTAATTTAATGCATGAAATCCATCAAAAAAAAAAAGAAATAAAAGGTAGGAAATGATGAACGATAGAAAAGGGACAGTACATACTTGAAGCGCTCTGGGGTGAGGAAGTTAAGGAGGTGGAACAGCTCTTCTAGATTGTTTTGAAGAGGAGTTCCAGTGAGCAGCAGCTTGTAGTAGATCTTATACCCATTGAGAATTCTGAAAAACTGAGCATGAGACATTGTGCAAGATGATGAAAGGCAGTGCCATACGAAGAGATATACACTCTCCTCTCAAAATTACCTCATCATCCTACTCATGCATTTTTCTTTTTCGGTTAAAATGATGCTGCCTCCAAAGCAAATGATAGGATATATCTCAATGCAGGCGGTGCAGTTTTACCTTTGATTGGTTGTTTTTCAGTCTGTGGGCCTCATCTACCACCAGACAGGCCCAGGTGACAGAGCTCAGAATGGCTTGATCTATAGTAATCAGCTCATAAGATGTCAGCAGCACATGGAACTTGATAGGAGTGTCTTTCTGCAAGGGAGCAGATCACATGGTAGATACAATGATTTAGTGTATGCTGCACGTATTAGGCATAAAATGAATTAAAAACAAAGTAAAGTCATCGTTTATTTCATGCTGGTACAATTCCAACCACCTTACCTGCAGGTTCAAAAAGCATGCTTTTGAAAAACAGTATTTTGACCTGGATTTGGTGTGGAAAACATGGATGAGCATGGGGTACACTACCTTCATACGAAACACCTTTCGCCCTGATTTTACTGCACTGTCTTCAAAGGTGAACTCATTCTCCCTGATGATTGCCCTGCTGTCTTTGTCTCCAGTGTATGTCACCACATAGAAATCTGGAGCCCACATCTCAAATTCTCTCTCCCAGTTAATGATAGTGGAAAGGGGTGCGCTCACCAAGAAAGGTCCTTTGGAATGACCCTGACAGAGACAGGAGACATGAGGCTACTTCACCATAAAATACATCACACGAAGAAGAACTCACTTTATCATTTTACCTTTTACACACAGTATGATTAGCTTTAAGTTTATATTCCCATTTATATAACTAACAGGTGCTTTATAAATTACACTCATGTGATCTATGTATTGCAATATGGAAATGCTAAAAGAAGACAGTCTTTCAGTCTTACCTCCTTATACAGTGAGTAGAGAAACACTATTGTCTGCACCGTCTTTCCCAGGCCCATTTCATCAGCCAGGATCGTGTCTGTGCCCTGAGCCCAGGAGAACCTCAACCAGTTTAGGCCTTCCAGCTGGTACGGGTGTAGCGTTCCCCCAGTGGCATTAATGTACCATGGCTGGTGCTCAAACTTGATGGTGGGCTGATAATAGAAAAACACAGCAGTATCTTGTATGAGTCTTTCGGAAGGTCTTTCAGTGTTTGTTTGTTGTTGTTTTTTTACTTTGGCTACTTTTCTCTCATTTTCAGTCCAGTCCTTGTAGTTTTTGAACAACTTAATATTGACCTATGACTCGTTTAAAAAAAAACATAAACATAAGCATAAGGAAATTTACCAGAGGGCAAATCTGAAATTGTATTTTTATGGTCTTGGTGAGAAGTGAGAGGCCTAAACAAATTCCAACAGCAGATGAACAGTATCTAAAAGTCATGTCCTTATGAAACATGAAAAAACCTGAGACAAGATCTGAGAGCGCTTCACCGTGTGAAAGCTCTGTCATGGTTTGTGGCTGCATTTTAGCCAGTGGTGTTGGGGATCTTGTCAAAACTGCTGAAATTATGAACGCAGAAAAGTACCATAAGATTTTGAACCAACATGCAATGCCATTTTTAAAGCACAGCAAACACACTCTCAGTACAGTAAAAGAAATCCAAAGAAGAGCTTTGAATGTCCTTCAAGAGGCCTGGAGAACTATTCCTGAATTATACTTAAAGAAAGATTGCCTAAGAGAGTTCAGGCTGTGCTGAAGAATGAAGGTGTTCATATCAAGCTCATTAGAATTGTGCAAACTCTGGTTTTGACTTATATTCTGTATTTTCATGTAGCCCATATTTTGTAGCACCTATTTACCATTTTCCAAACAAAGTGCAAGGGGTGACTCATAACTTTTTCACAGTACTGTTATGTGCAGTATAAATATAGAATCTATGATGATCAGCCACGATAAATTGTGGCTTTACATCGACAATATTACTTTTGACAAGTTTGCTGCAAAAACCTGCTGCAGGCAAACACAATTCAGTTTTGTAAGACTAATAAGGGACATGAAACTCTTTCAAATTCTGTGGCAGAAGTGGATCCAAATATCCAAACTTACATCTATGATTGGAGCATCAGGAGGTACTTCTCTTTTCGGATGGTCCTCTTTTAGTTTTTTGCCTTTCCTCACCACAAGGGGGCGCTGGTCCTCTCCTAAAATTTGCTCTCTGAGAAAAAATAAAACATGAAGCAACAATTTCACGTGACGACAAATGACTCCAAAGGGTGTCAGGGACAGAAGGTGAGGATGAAGGGAAACAGCAGCAGATGTTGGCATATGCTTTTGTTTACTTTTGTGTGCATGGGGATTTCTGTGCATTCTCGCTGTCAACTTCACACCGTGAGAAACCTACTTGAAAAAAGGTACAAAATACAGTTAACTAACCTGTGATCCCAGTAAGAAGCTTTATGACTTTCATAATCTGGGATGTCAAAATCATCAACCTCCCAGGTGCACTGGTCGTAGGGTAGGTCTCTCCACTTGATCAAGTAGTGCACATCACCATCTTTATCAAAACTGCAAAGCAGGAAACAGCTGCAGGTCTTAGAAGTGTATCATACTGATCATTAAACAGACACTGAAAAACAACTTGATATGAGACTGTCATATGGAAGATGTTTCTTTTTGATCATTTAACTCTTATATTGATATATTGTGAAATTTCAAAAGCAATAAAATAGAAAAATTATTCTGATTATTTCGAAAAGCAAGAAAATCTAAAGACCAACAGCCTCAAATATTATGTCTATGTGGTGATGAATAACTCGTCAAATTAACTTGTTATAAGAATTTCAGGTCTGTAACATTTATGGTATTTTAAATACATCCTGAAAATCCTGATCTGAGAGTCTGTGTGAGCTGCCACCTGTGATTGACTATCCGGTGGATAACCATCCACTCTGGTTTAATGCCATAACGGTAGAAGCGCTCCTCCATCGCAGCATACTGGGGATCTTTGCTCTTCCTCTTCTCACTGTTGAGCTCCTCCTCTCCAGAGCCGTAGTCATATGGCGGGGGCTCGTCCATGTCATTCTTACGCTGATAGTTCCGATACATGACCGTGTGGTACAGCTCCAACTGCACAACCACCAACAAAGCAAAACTATTGGTTTTGTAAGTTTCCTTCAAGCACCTCCTTGAGTGAAGGAGGTACAAAAATGTAATATATTATTTTCCATCTATAACAGTGAAACTGATTTAATTAATTACAAAATATCCAGACTGAATTTAACAAAGAGAAAGTCCCTGTAAAATAAATTAGGTGCTGTGTCAAGACTTCTCCATGAAAAACTGAAAACTAGATTGCTCTGAAAGCAAAATGACTAAAGGACATTGCTTTTTTCTAATATTATATTAAAAAGTAATAGATTGTCCAGTAAAATCCTCCCTTGGCTCCTTCGGTTTATTCTATATTTAACAAAGAGAACACTTTGGCCAAGAAGAGCAGAAATGTTAATTTGAGACTGGACTGACTTCTGGCATCTCACCTGCAGTTCGCTGACCCAGGAGCAGTGCCAGTACGAAAGGCCAGCCCACTTAACAAAGAACTCCCTCTCTGGGCGGCCCTTGAGTGGGGGCTTGGTGAGCGGATCTGTTGGCTTGCCATCAGGTCCTGTAGGTGGTTCGGCTGGCAGCGGGGCTTCTCCCCACGTCCAGTGCAGAATCTTTTGTACTTTACCTTTGAGGGGAGGGCACTGCGAGGAAAAAGTAAGGTTCTGTCACACACACAGTTCTTCTTAGATTCTGACTAAGTAACAACAATGAGTTTTGGTAAAAATATGAAGATGAATATGAAAGTCTTTGACAAGCATTCACCTTCCCAAACGACACGTAGTTCACATTAACATCAACAAGACAATACGACTAAAACTGCTGTAGGTGTGCACACTTATCAAAGTGAAAGAGCTCACCCTTCATTTGCTGTGGCTCTCTAACAATATGTATTTATGCTTTATTCAATTATGTATCAGCGACAACACTCTGTAATTAACATCAACATGATGTAAATGTGTCACATTTGTACTCCCTGGGCAGCATGACTTTAAACATCAAAGAGAAAAGAAAAGACTTCAAATAAGAATATAAAAAAGAAAATCATTTGAACAGAATCACCGAAGAAAATGTTAAACTAAATGTAGGAAAAGTAAGACAAGTATTCTATTTAGTCTAACATCACTGAATGCTAATATCATTGTGTACATATACAATTGTGGCCAGAGGTTTACTTACACTCATCATGGGGATGAATGTCATGGTAATTTGGGGCTTTTAATGATTTCTTTGAACTGTTCTTTTTCCAGGATGAATGATGAATGAACTGATAGCATACATCTTTATTGACTTTAAAACAACAAGATTTGGGTGCACAAGTTTGTATTTCTTTTCAGTTTTCTCTAATGCACACAGGGTCAAATGTATGCAAACATACACTCACTTAAAGCTTTTCATTAGTGGTACTAAAGGCTCTAAATGTCTTTTAACTTGACCAGGTTGTGCCCTATTAGCTTCTTGTTAGTAATCATCATTGACTACACCTGGTGGTTTCTCTTTGCCAGCATAAAAAGGATTTGTTTAACAGCACTCAGACCAATACTCAGAACAATGTCCAAGGAACTCGGTGAAGATCTAACAAGGAAAACTGTAGATTTACACAATTTAGAAAGATCTCTTGGTGCCATTTCTAAACTACTGCAGATTCATACTGCAATGGTATGTAAGTATAAGTTATTCATATGTGTCACCATTCTGCCTCGGTCTGGAAGAAGACCCAAACTCAGCCAAAGAGTTTGCTGTTCAGGAACAACCCAGGAACCACCAAGGCTCCACCAGCATCACTTGTCTACTGTGAATCGAGTTTCACATCACTATGGATTTAGAGGGTGCTGACCAAGAAAAAAGGCTCTACTTCAAAATCAACATCTTCAAGCTGGACTGAAATTTGCAGCTGCCCACATGGACGAGCCAAATGCCTTCTGGAAAAAAGTTTTATGGTTAGAGAATCAAAGATTTAGCTATTTGACCACAATGACAAGACAGTGTTTAGAGGATTAAAGGTGAGACTTTCAAACCTAAGATTATTGTACCTACTATAAAGTAATCAAAAAGGTGAACTTGGATACAATGGAGGACTCCAACAAGACAGTTATCCCAAACACACGTAAAAAGTGGGTTAAGATTAAGCTTCTGGAATGGGCTTCCCAAAACACAGACCTCAACCCTATTGAAAATTTGTGAACCAGGCTTAAAAGCTGCGTTCTTACAAGGAAACCGACCAATTATCTTTACCAATTCTGACAAGAAGAGTTGTCAAATAACCAGCAAGAATTATGCCATAGGTTTGTTTATGGCTACCAAAAGTGTCTTGTCAAGATGCAACTTGCTAAGAAAAGTTTATCCATATATTATTGGGTGTATATGGATATATTAGAAACTATAAGAACACTTTAGCACTGTGTGAATTATAGTAAATCTAAAATAAATTAAAACTTGTGCACTCAGTTCTTGTTTTTTTTTTTTAAATCATTACGCTGTACAACCATTCCATGCTGGAAAAAAACCAGTTCAGAAATCATGAAAATCCCGAAAGTACCATGACATTCATGCCCAGTTCTTCTGACTACAGCTGAACATTTTCATGAATCTATGCCTAATTATTAGCCTTTTAAACTACAGCAAAACAATAGCAAATACTACTGCGACTGAGATGAGCTTACCATACAGCGCGGACATAACCACTCCCCATTTGGTATCTCAGGAAGCGGCGGGTTGAGGCAGTGGATATGGTAGGATGATGGGCAGGTGTCACAACACAGCAGCTCTCCTCCATCTTTACAAACTCTGCAAAACTCCATGTGGTCATCTTCTTCCTCACCTGGAGCCTCCTCCTCATCTTCATCTTCATCTTTGGCCTCCCATTGGATTCCCTCCTTCTCCTAAAGGACACAGTCGACGTGGGCATGTTAGTGAGTAAAACTAAGCACACATATTCAATTCAATTTTCCAGACGTAGTTTTAGAGATATTAGTGGAAAGTAAAGTTAACAAACACTGTAAACACTGAAAGTCCAGTTGTTCTTAATTGCGTGATTTCTTGGCTGTTTTTGTGCACAGCCGGGATTCAGATTCAGATAACTCTGAATCTGAAAAGGACAGTTTGTTTGCATCGTATATACAAAACCTACTCAAAGTCAAACATTCCACTTAATAGTCACACAACCTACAGTTTTTAAATGCTAATCACAAACACGGTTGCACATCAAGGCAGAGATCAACTAACATTGTCAAGAAAAAAAAACAACATAAAAAAATAAAATTAAAATAAAATAAATAATAACCACTGTCAACGTTAAGTGTCGAACATCCGAGGTAAAGAAGGATTTTAAGTATCTGTTTGTTCTATTCTGGGTACAAAGTAACGGCGACCTGAGAGCAACTTCCTGAACTCAGATGACAAAACATGTTCAGGATGGATAATAATGTTTTTGCCTTATTTATCACCTGGTTTTCTCACAGTGAGCACAAATATCTCCGCCTGACCCCCTGTGATTTTGGAGCAGGTGTTAACAATACTTCTGAGGGAGTTTCAATCCTTAATAGATAAAACACCTGACCAACAAACAAAAGAAAATGTTAAAAGACTTCCTAAAGATGAACACTAAAAATTACATACATTTTTTTTTAATTAACATTAAAAGAGTTCAGCCTCCTTAACAAATACACTCTCTGTTAACCCTGTTTTACAATGGACTCTGTATTCACATCAAACTTGAGTTGATGGTCAAAGACTGAGCCCTGGACTAGCTGCAGCCAAGATATCACCAAAAATAACTCTCATGAATGCAATTTGGGCAGTCAACATGTTACAAAATGTGTCAGTCTACTCAAACTAATGTACTTACACAGTGTGGACAGCTCCATTTTCCCTCTGGGGCCTTCTCCAGCTCAGGGTCCAGACAGACCAGGTGGTAAGCTCTGGGACAGGTGTCGCACAGGATGATCTCTCCACCCTGCTGGCAAACCTCACAGTAGTCTTGGTGGTCTGTCTCATAGCCATCACCGTCCTCCTCTGGAGAAGGTTACAGAATAATTAAACATGGGCAGTTCCCTCATATAGAGAGTCACATCGATATGGCTGCATAGATAAAAAAACAAAAACAAAAACTAATTACACATTAGAAGGCTCCATATTAAAAAAAAAAAAAAAAAAAAAAAACATTTTTAATTTACTCATTACCCAAAATCAAACAGTCTGGTTCTGAGGGATTTCAATGGGATTTTAGATGGAAAAACACGCCACAGAGCATGGCAAGAGTAGACAGTAAACATACTTTTCCTTTTTTTCCGCCCACGTCGGGCCTTTTTCTTGGTGGCGGCCCCCGAGGTATCAGAAAGCACAGAGGCACTGTGGATGCTGATGTCATCAAAGTCTGACTCCTCCAGGAAGTCCTCCTCACTCTAGAAAAGCAAACACAGAAACTAAGGAGTGGAGCGCTACAGAAAGAATTAAGATAAACCAACTTTCACAATAAGTGCTGGAAACAGGCCGGTGGCTTTGATGTCATTCAAAGCATACAATGGAAAAACTGAGAAATGAGCTGAGGGAAAACAGTTCTGCAAGACATACCGAGGATGCTTTCTTCTTCTTCCCACTTTGGCCCGACTTTGATTTGGTCTTTTTCGGCTTGGGCTTCTTCTTCACTTCTTTCACAGTCTTACTTTTCTTTCTAACTCCTGGTCCTGGCACACACAGTCAGTCATGAGATCTGTTAATCAGTTGGCATTCTTGCTATCATTTCTTAAAAATGGTCTCGCTTTTTATTAGGTCTTACCCTTTCCCTCTTTGGTTTTGGCTTTTTTGATTGGCCCCAGCTGAGAGCTCAGCTGGCTGCTGCTGACAGACGTTGGCTGTGCCACAGTAACCGTTTCCACTGCAGCAGCCACAGCAGCGGCCACAGCGGTGGCAGATGCACCTTTGAACGGGTTGTTGGCACTGAACTCTCGCCACTTGGCCCCCAACACTGTCATCATCTTTGACATGGGAATCTTCGGGTTCTTCTTGGCAATGAGAGGCCTGAAGAAGACCAGGGGGAGATGAAACAACAATGGCAGCTTTATTATGTCACACTTCATTCCTGTTAATAGAAGCTCTACTTCCCACAGCACTGGAGGGAACTGGGTCTTGATTTGCTGACACTCCACTGCCCCTTAAGTTTTATTCTCCCTGCTTTGCTGTGTGCATGTCATGTTTGCGATTTGTCAGGCAACAGCTTGAGGTTTGGCACGCTGGCCTGTGAAAGATAGTGGGTCAGAGCACCGAGTCCCAGAGCCTCCTGGCTGTCACAGGCATCCAGTAAGCAGCTGACTACACACAGGGGGCACTGCAGGAGCTCATGCTCCACTTTGTCAGAGCAGAAGCTTAGCCGAGCCAGACAGCCCCAGGTGAGACAGACTCTTTATACCAACAGCCGAGCTTTCTAGCTCAAACAAAAAGAGCAGTGTTTGCTCGTCACAACACAGTCTAGTCTCGCAGTGGAGTTTTGCTGGAAGACTCTCAGAGAATGACTTTGACAGTCCAGAGAAACTGAAGCAAAACAAAGCACTTTAACACAACGAAAGATCATCCAGACAAAATTATATGCTTGCCTGAGGAACTGGCTGAAAGCCTTGTAGTTGGTAATGGTTTTATAGTCATCCTCAGTGAAGCCATACTGAACATCTTCAAGACCCCATTCATGCATCAGCTGGCTTGATGATTTGGGCTCCTAAGGGTGTACAGATAACAGATCAACACACATATGTTAATGATGTTTAATACATGAAATGTGAACATTAAAGTTAGTTTAATCTTTTAACCGTCCACATCCACAAACAAAGCATCACATGCCATGTTTTTAAGGTTTTGGTATATTTTTTCACACACTCTTTTTTTTTTTCAAAGCAAGCCTTTGATAATGATAACCATAATTCTGTCCTAAAAAGTAAAAAATTACATTACACACCTTCCCTGACTTAATCTACCACGGAGTCCAATTAGTCAATCGAGACGTTATATTTAACTTAGTCTTGGGATCATTATATTTTTTTCATTATCATCAGATTATTGTATAAAGAAATGGTCACTTATTATGATAAAAGTGATTTTTACACATGCATTACCCCCCTGAGCTTCTCTAGAGATTAGCTGACAAAGGTGAGAAATGCACATGTCCGTTACAAACGGATCAGACTCTAAACGCTCTTTAACCTGCCGGTTCCCTCAATTTGCACATGTGAGAATAGCAGGTAATTGTCCAGTGAATTCACAGTCCAGCTCCCCGCATGTTTCACCCTGGCAGCTTACTGACCTTAACCAAGTGGAGTATTCAAGCATGGAGAACAGGGTTGATCTTGTGCTGTGTGATACATGTGAGACGGGACAGCTTTGGACAATTTCTGGACACATTACCTAGAGCCCCCTTCAGACTTTAATGTTCATTTGAAACGCAGTCATGTCAGCATCATGAACATACACTTACTTTCATGTTACCATCGTCATCGTCGTCATCGTCATCCTCCTCATCTCTCTTCTTCTTTCTGGGCTTTTTCTCTTTCTTCTCCTTGGGTTTCTTCTTCTTCTTTTTGGTGGGACCATACATGCTGCTCTCACTTTCAGAGCCGATTTCCGGACGTTCCCGTTCCTCCTCCACCTCTGAAGTCTCTTCCAGGTCACTATCAAGTCGTGCCTGAATTGGTCCCTGTAGGATTTTGAGAAGGTCAAAAAAAACATTACATATACACGAACAAATAAATAACCAAGCCCAGCATATGGTTTAATTGTGTTAAGGTTAATATGGCACTCATTAAAATGTTTCTCAGTCTCAATCTGGCATCTTTACAGGCTGAAAGTATATTTTAGTATATTTGCATTTATATTTTTACTAAATGAAAATGTTGTCTAAGCTATTTCTTTGATGTAGTGTAGAGCTTCTGCCAAGCAGCTATTTTTATAAATGTAAACAAGCAGAATCTGGCTTTGAATCTCGTTTCAGCTCTCTACCTAAGGGTGTGAGTGTGACTGACTAAAGCTGCCATCAAAGCCACATTCCTGAGACACAACTAGAATTCAGGTTTGGATTTTACAAACAGCAGGACAAAAGAAATCTATCTTCACTTAGGCGCAATCTTCTGAGACCCAATTTTATATCTGGTGATAAAAAGGTGGGGATAATTAAAATGCTAAACTTGATAGAGCAAATAAGCATGACATTAATTTTGCCAGGGTGAGGGATTAGAGCTCCCACAGAGGCCACCCACTCTAAAAACATATGCTGTGAATGCACTTTAAAGCAGTTTAGATAAAAGCTTCTACTTGATGGCATTTGCATAAATTAAATTACATCACTCGAAAGTGTCGCTGCCTTGCTAATATGATAACTCTTCTGCCTGTGATGAAATATTTAAATTATTACAAGTAAGCAGTGACTTGACGAAGAGTCGAGGCGGACGCATGGTCACCTTTTAAACGAAAACCCAGAACTTTTTCTTCAGGTACCCAAGCCAATCAGAGCTCAGAGTTAATCTGTAGCCTGAGTTGCATCTTGCTGGTTTAATATGAGACATCTGGAAGGCTGTATGGATTTAACAGTTAACAGGTGTTGTTTGTGTGACCAAGAGTGCTGCATATGAACAAATTCGCTAGTGGTTGCTCACGATAGTATGTGCGCATGAGTAAGCGAGGGGGGAAAAAAGTGTGTGCTGTTTCTCTCATCATGCACATGCCACCTAATTATTTGTACGTTTGCATGTAGTAGGCCTGTGGAAGTATGCATATGCATTTCCATTTGTGCCCCTGTCTCTGACTGGGCACGTTTTTATAAGAGAGCATTTTTGTGTGTTTGTGGACATGTTTATCTTTTTTTTTCTTTTCTTTTGAGTGTGAGTGTGTGTGTGTGGGTGCGCTTATTTTTTGTGAGTGCTTTCCTTTTTTTTTTTCTTTTGTTTTAAAAAAAATCACTATTTTTGTGAGAGTTTCTTTTCGTGCATGTTTATGCATATGTAAAACATGACTGTATGTGTGAGTGAACTTGTGTGTGAACATGCAGTGGAGCAAAATTAGAGCACAGCAGCTTTGTGCTCTGCTCGCTGCCTGTTGCTCAGCAGGCCTGTGTGGCTCCATGGAGAGACTTGCAGGCGTTTCGCTCTGTAGCGCAGTGGAAAGGCTCACGTTGCCGCAGCGCCCGCCAACCCTACCAGCAGCCTGGCTGTGTTGCCATGGTGACCAAATTTGAGCAGTGTCTGGCTCTCTCTAACTCTCTCTCCCCCTCTCTCTCTCCTCCTCTTACTTTCTCTCCTTTACATCTCATAGCTCTCCTCTCTCACCCCTCCACCCCATTATTTTTTCTCTCACTCTATCTCTTAACTTCTCCCCCTTTCTCTTTCCTCTCTCACTCTTTCTTTCTATCCTGCCACTCACTCCCCCCACCCCACACATACACACTCTATCACAGCAGCAGCCAATGGAACAGCGCCATCCAATCAGACACGTTTGCATAACGAGCTTGTTATGCAGAGGCCTGTGGTTGCAGAGCCAGTGCTCCAGCACCCGTCTAGACAAATCTCATTTATGCATAAGAAGAAGAAGGAGGGAGAGAGCGAGAGAGAGAGAGAGAAAGAAAGAAGGAGAGAGAGAGAGAGTAAATTGAAGATTGTGGATGGGGGATGGGGTGGAGATGGAGGAGCAAAAAGCAAAGAAGCAGAACCACTATTGAGAGCAACTGCAAAGACAAGGTGAAACTGTGCAACAGTCTCTTGGTGGCCCTGAGTTCAATGTTAAACACATATCATAAAAGCAAAGGACACAACAGCACAGCAGCAAAGATGGTGTCTGTTCTTTCAGAGGAAAGAAAATCAGATAAGTGCTGATAACCTAATCAAATTAGATGCTTTCCCATAATGGCTCTGCCTTAGGGAGATTGGAGCGGATGCCACAGAAAATATCAAATGAGCGAAGAAGTGGATGTTCAATAAAATGTAGTGCAACAGGAAAAAAAAGAAAAGAAAACTGCTCTAAGAATTTATTTTATGGTTTCTAAACAACGACCTCTCCTTTTCTCCAGAAATCAGAAACAGCTCTTTGTTGACTCACAATCCCAGAGAGGATATTGAAGTTATAAAAACAAGACAGAAGCTCATCTCAAACCGACTGTATTTCAGCAAAATGTGAACGCTACAAGAACCAGCTACATGGGGGGTTTTACTGTGGCCAAAATGCAGCAGTTTCTTCGGCCACTAAAATGAACTGTTTTCCATAAACCCAGAATTCACTGACTTAACAGATATTTTATTAAAAAAGCCATTAAATATCCTGTCATACCTACACAGCTTCTTTGTTTAACTGCAGACTGGAGAAGACGAGCAAACACAGCGCACCTCTCTGTGGCTATCATTTCTCCTGCCAGTAGCTGTGAACTCAGACTGGGATGTGCTACTGACAGTCTCTGACCCCAATTGACTTTTGGCCCTTGTCTGACACCAGCCTTTGGGGAGTGACTGGAAGTGAATTACAGCAGCAATGGTTTCTCAATGGGAGGAAAAAAAAAGACACAAATACAGCAAGGTGGGGAGCAAGAAAGCAAGACCAAAAGAAAGCAGCAGTATCATAATCAAAGCAAAGTGAGGTGATGCATGTGGGAGACAGGAGGAGAGGGAAGAAAAGGAGACTACAGAGCAGTGTCTGTGAGTTAGGGAAAGGAGAGTGTCACGGGGAGCCCCCCGCTTCATTAGCTCAGTGAGACCCAGAGCTTAGTGTTTACCACAAGCAGCCAAAGGGCCGAGTGGCAGCATGGCCAGCCAAACTCCTCATGGTACTGCTGGCATCTCCAGTCAGCAGAGGGGTACATCCTGGCTATGTCACTGACACCGTTACAGCTCGCCAACATGGGCTGGGAATACAGCGAATTCCTGTAATTACTGAATAATAAATATTTCTTTTAGCCTCTGGGATTGGCAAATTTGAAGAAAAGCGAAGGTAAAAGAAACTTTTCCAGAAGTTAAAGAGTTGACTTCATGAAAATGCTGACTTTATTTGTAGGATAGCCCTTCAAGCTGCACTATTAAGATCATGCAGTAATGGTGGATCAAATGCTTTGTTTTGTAGTGCAAGCGGGGTCGTTCGTAGCCCAAAGATAATCATCATCCAAGTTTCATCACTTTTAACCACTAGGTCACTGTATGAATAAAACTGAATCTCTAACCTGCTTTTCCTGCTACACCTTTAGAAAGCTTATTTATGCTTCTTTAGATGGATGCAAATCTGTAAAAAGAAAACAGTTTCCTGGAATGAGGCACTGCATCTTAGTATTTCTACTATATTTTTGGTGCTTTAAATACTACAAAATAAAATGGATTTTTCGCCATTATATTCAAGAGAAAGGAAACATGTCTGGAGCCAATATATACGAAATTGGGCAGCTCATACAACTGCATAAATAGCACTAGAGGCCTGATGAAAAATATGTAAATTTGAGTTTGTGGTGAACCAACTCTTTAATAATAAATTGAAAATTAAATAATTAATAATTTATAAACAGTGTCTCCTCAGAAAATGGAACTCAAATAATATAAAGTACAGTACTGACGGTAGCATCCATCCATTTTCTTAAATACTTGCCTAGAGTCTGACTAATGAGGGTACACGCTGCACAGACAACCAGTCAATCACAGTGCTAATGCAGCGAAACAAATAATCACACACTCTTGCATACCTGTGACCCATTTAGAATCATCTATTGACCTAACAATCATTTATTTGATATGAGGAAACCAGCATACCTGAATGAAACCCGTGGAGACACAAAGAAAGCGTGCAACCTCCACACAGATAAACCCTGAGCAGAAGGGTTGTAACCTTCTTGCTGTGAAGAAGCAAGTGCTAACCATGACACTACCGTGCCACCCCTTAACGCTTAAAATTTTTCATTATTCTGTAACTGTCTCCTTTAGCCACATGTGACCTGTTCAGCAAAAGCAGCAGGCGTTCACCTCATGAGCTGGAATATTATCAACATCACGCTGGTGTTAATGCTCTGAGCCAATCAAGGCTCAATCCTGCTACCTAAATATTGGAAATTAGAGGCTAGAGGCGAAGGACTGTCAAAACTGCTCTGTCATAACTCTGACTCCCACTACTGGATTGGCATGAACACATTGCCTCTGACCTACAGTCCCTGCCATCAGCACCAGCACCACAGGCACAAATCTACACTCTAAACTGTCGCTTGGAGCCCACAGCTTACACTGGCAGTAACAGTGACACTGCTGCCAACCTCCCCTAAGCCTGAGACAGTCCACTGCCTCTCATTTAGATTACAGAGGCAGTCCAGCAGCCAAAACACACCTTTGATCCAATTGCAGAGACATCAAAAGAGCGATGGTTTGAGAAATAGAGAATGCGGGATACGGCTAGAGCCAAAATGCCTGCCAAGCTGTTGTGTCCGAGGTCTGGACAGATGGTGCTGAATGTGAATTACGCCTTACCTCTTTTTTCCTCTTCTTAACTTTAGGCAATTTTCCCTCCTTCATCTTTTTGGGCTTCTTCTTTTGTTGTTTGAGGGACTCGTCGTCAGAAAAGAAGCGGTCGAGAGGTGTGAGGGGAACTGTGTTGCGCTCACCTTCGTCATCCTCATCTGAACACGGGGAAACAAGAATTATTTGCTTAGTACACTTAAATGACACAGATAATTCAGCTTGTAATAAGACTAAACTGACAAGTTCAGCCTGACTCGTACATTTCGCTGCTTAAATGAGCGGTTGTTCAATTTTTTGATTTTGCTTTATCAAAGTGAGGATATGAATCCACTCTGAATTAAACACCTTTGGGTTTTGAAATTGGTTAGACAAAACAAGAAATGAAGACGTGACCTGAGGTTCTGGGAAATCGAAACCGAAATTTCTGACATTTCAGACAAAATGGTTAATCAAAAAGATTAAAAATGAACAATAGATGTTACAAATAATCATTTGCTGCAGGCTCAGTCTACTGTGAAAGCTCACCACAATGAAAAGTCAGTTAGCCTCCTGTGAAAATAACAATGATGAATCAATGTCAGACCAACAGGAGCACTTGGCAAAATCAACCTCATAATCACACATCATTGAGTGTGCATCAACTTTACCCATCAAAACACAAATAAATGGAGTGCATGCCCTGCCGCTAAATGGGAACTCCCTAGAGGACCACTGAGGTATACTGAGCATATCTTCTGCCTCTAATACTTGCTGGGACTAAAGGGACCTGCTGCTGGTTGTCAGCTGTACCGTCTCAAAGCTGCTGTGTAAACGTGCTGACTGCTGAGCACAGCAGACTTCACTGATGCCACAGTGGGTCACAGAGAAGTAAGGGAGAGCGACAGTCCCAAACAATACATCTCTGTGAAAAGTCACACAGAGAAAATATTGCACACACGACGCAACTGTAAGGCCCCGAAAAGGTTTATTTGATCTCATTCTCCCAACCGTCTCTCTGTCTCTTCCAGTCTGTCTATCTGCATGTCTCCCGTCTCTCTGTGTCTCACACAGATGTGTGTCTCACACAGATGGACTGGAGGGCATGAAATATGCAGCACATGTATCAGAGTCAATCAGCCAATACTAGCCCTGCAGTCTACCACTCCCCTGGGTAGCTGGAGTGAGAGATTGGGGAGGAGGGATTCCTGTGTAGTAGACACACAAACCTCACCAGGCACTTATCCTCTATTTAGCAAAGCTAGCAGGAGGTATTCCACGCATACACATACAGTACAGTGATTTCAAAGCCTTAATCAGAGGCAATGTCAAACTCATTGTGCTACCCTGGCTTCCAGATGAATTGTGTCATCCCTTCTTAAACCCTAACTGGGGGTAACTTGTGCTTTTCTTGGCCAATATTATTATAATAAAGGTGCTGACAGACATTTACTGCCTCATTCCTTCTTTCGTCTTCTCCCACAGACCTTTGTGTTTTTCTAAATAAAGCCTTCAGTTTATGTATTCAGTAGCTCTAACGGGGCACTCTTTTATGCCTCAGATGGATGGTTAGCCACCTGCCTGGCAACTTATGACGGCAACACGGCAAGCCTTACATCTCTCTCAGATGCACAGACGATGCCATGGCTCAGGTGCAGATCGAGATGACTTTGGATTACACAAAGCGCACAGTTGATATCTCTGTGCCCTTGGCTCTGCTTATTGTAAAATAAATCAATCCAACTTGACAGTGGTGATGTGGTGTTACTGATGTGGGGTTTAAATGGTTCGGCGATAAGCACCTAATTCACTTTGAGCAGACTGAGCTGAGTTCTTTTTAGCCATGCTAGCGCTGAAGCTCTAGGCATGACAATGTCAGCCTCTTGGTTGTTTAACCTCTTTGGTGCAGAATAAAATTTATCAATAACTAGGGAATGGACGGACATGAAATTTGATACAGACGTTCATGGTCCCCAGCGGATGAGCCCTACTTTGATGATATTCTCAGTTTTCCTCAAGAAATACCATGAGTTCAGTATTTGCAGTTTTAAGTGAAGTATTTCAATAGGTTTTTGTCTGGTTTATTGTGAGATTTGATACACACAACCACGGCTCCATAAGACAGCTACTAAAGATGATCTGTTCTTTTGCACCATAATCTAGTCGATTTTTGAATTTGCAGAAAAAATGGCAGTCATACAGTATTTTACTGCTGTACCATTGTGCTTTGTGTGCTCATTACTGTAATTAATGATGGCACTAAACTATATATATATATATATATATATATGTTCTAAATATAAAATCTGACAAACATCAGCCTGTAAGCGCTGCAACTGTGGCCATGTTAGCTTGCTGATGTTTTGTTAAAAGAACCATGTGCTGATAACAGATCCTCAGAGAGTCAAATAAAATATTCAACACATGGGTTCTCAGTAATCATTTTTTGTTACACAGGAATGTGTCACAGCAATGCAGTTCCCTGAAACAGCTCTGTGTTTATCACCTGAATTGCCTTAAAATCTGAACCCTGACTAAAATAAATGGCCTGTGAAGTCCCCGTGGGGAAAGCCATCAGGGGAGAGATATTCTTTCTGCATGGTGACTGGACCAGGCAGTGCCAGGTGTTGGAAGTAGGGGAGGTTGCTCAGTCATGTGACACACAGAGGTCTGGCACCAGATTGTGTTAGGAAGACGACCAAAGCTCCAGTTGGCAAACAAGCCTTCTGTAAAATGTGGACGGATGGCACAGACACAGTTCTGACCTTCCTGCAAGGGCCTGGCCACCAGACTGACCCATTAGAAGGGAGATTCATGAACGAGTCCCAAGTGAGGAAGATAGAGTTTACTGGAAAGCACATTAGTCATTTCTCTGTTGGCCCCTGTGTGGAAATACCCACTTAATGCTGTCCAGCATTGCTTCCCACAATGCAGGGAAGACGAGGCCAAAGGGTTTCCTTTCTTCATCGATTAGGTACTTATGGCTCAGGCTTTAAATGCCTTCAGACAAAAGCATCCGTAGACTATTATTAGAAAATGTTATCATCTAAGTGATGGATAAAGCCTAAATAGCATCATTAAACTGTAGTATATCTATTCTAAGGTCATAGCACATCCAAAATAAAGCAGATAGGAAACAGATGAGAAATGATGTACCACTCATTTACAAAAACATATTTAAAAGCATGTTTTTTTATGCTTAGGCTACATACACATGCATTAAGAAAAAAAAACTGTGTCAACTTTCACAGTGAGGGATCCAAAAATAGCCCCTTTTCCAACTGGGGATAACATTTGTAGGCACACAAAAGCCCATGATAATCTTTCAATTTTATGGAAGAACAAAGCAATTAAAACAGAAAACACAATGGAACAATCTGTGACAGTGTAAGTGCCCAGAGTGAAACAAAGGGACTTAGGACACTACGTGGCACAACAAATAAAGACTGTGATAGGATAGCATTTCAGGGTCTGTAGTCCCCACACAATGTGCTCCCACACTGTTGTGTTTTAATTGCACAACAGTGTGGGAGCACTGTTCTTCTACCAAGTGTCTTCATGGTAGAAAACTCTGACCTGGATTTTTGACCTTGTCTACCACTTTGAAGCCTGCTGATGAGGTCATAAACTGTCTGGAAAGTGCTTCGTGTATCAGCAGCATAACAATTGATTCGCAACATTTTACTGCGATGAGTGAGTGATATGACAAATTAAAAGAAAGTTATTCCAATAAAACAGTCATATTTTCAGACTAGTAAGAATGACTCCCTTTTGTGAACAATTTCATGAGGACAAAACCAATATGGACCACTGTGTTGGAGTTTCACTCAGTTTACCCTTACATTGTGCGTCATCACAGAGGATCGCACTGGTATTTATTATATGACAAGATTTTTTTTGAAGCCAGAAACACATGACTACAAAATCCCATCAAAGCATTTTTTAAGCAATTTAAACACATTTTTCATTTTTTATACTTAATTAATACTCACATATATTTACTCACCTGCCATATTCAGCTGCAGCCTTCCTTTCTTATATATGTTTAACAAACTAATGCGTTACTGAGGACACACATCGGTGCCTGTGTTCTCCCTCTAAATATGGATGGCAGTCACAGATGTTGCTCTAACTCCCCCTCTGACTCTCCGTGTTCTTTGTCTGCCTCCCTTTTCACTTGCTTACTGCTAAGATTCACATAAATACACATACAAACTAGCAGGTACAAATTACCCTTGTCAAAAAATGTGTATATAAACAAAAGAAAATGTGTGTGTGTTTAATGCTTTTAATGATTTTCTCTCAAATAATGCAGATATCACAACACTCAGACCTTGTCTAAAACGCAGAGGTAATTTTTGAATATTGTGATGTAAATTATCTTTTTCTATCTAAGAAATGGTAACCAGTGGCACCCTTGAATTTAGTAACTGTATGCATTCTACCTCATTTTTTGTGACAGCACTTCAAAGCTTCAGATGTTCAAGAGCTTTATAACACACATGCGAAATGAGCAAGGACTGTAATTTGGCAACTCAGTGCTGTGACAACTACTCACAATTAAACCACCGAACTAGTGTCCCAGTAAATGCCTTTTCGTCACTCTGTAACGAGCAATACCTAATACCAATGCAACAGACACACCAGCAAGATATTTAATAAATAAAACTTCAAGTGCCTTCGTTCACATGTATTCTGTATTCTGCAACACTGCATTATTTGAGCAACACTTAATACAAGGAGGGCCTGCTGCTGGAGAAAACATTGCACTGGATTTTAGAAGCTTCATTTCATGCTGAATCTACACTGATCGGCCAATAAAAAGCAGTCACGCGCGCACATATTTCATTTGAGTACCTTGAGCTTTGATCATGGCCAGCATTCATCAAGGCATCATTTCAATAAGCTCATGCAATGTCACAACACCTATTTCCACCTAGAGCGGCGTTACTTTCATGCCTTGTATTGGCAATGGGATTGACAGACTGCTAAAATCTTCTCAAGCAAATCCCAAAGATTCTCAGAGGGGTTAAAGTCTGTACTCAGCGGTGGCCAGTCCCTGTTTGAAAATGATGTCTCATGCTCATTGAACCACTCTTTCACAGTTTTAACCCAATGCATCCTGGTACTGTCACCCAGGAATATGTCTGCGTTATCAGGGAGGACCAAAAACCATTGATGGAAAAAACTGGTCATTCAGCATATTGAGGGAGTCAGCTGTCCTCATTTTTTTTGGATGTGACTTTCGCTGAAACTAGCTCTCCAATCCAAAACGGGGCTCTTACTTTCTGACCTTTGTTTTTGGCTTTGGAGTGTATTTTACAACCACAAACATTTTCCACATGGTAATGTGAAAGTGAAGCAGAGGACAAAGCAGGATCTTTTAAATCTTGCCCTTGACATCAACCATCTGATGTTTGGAGCAAGCTCTAAGAACTTTAAAAAAAAGGAGAGAAAAAAACTAAGAAAACTTCAAATTCATTGGCTGCATGGGACAATCTTATGTCTGGATATTCAGCTCAGCAGGCTGCAACAAGAGGCCACTTCATCACCTGAGCTGCTGCATCACTAGATCAAGAAACCAATTGTTAGCAGTTCAGAACTGGGTTTGTGTTATACAGATGAAGATTCTGACGATGCCTGCTCCTTGGTGTACATGATGGACCACATGGTTAGCAATTTGAGTAAATGTCACAAGCAACCACTGCCATGCCTGCCAAAAACCTAAGACTGGGATTCCCCTGTGCCCTAGGACTGACACCTGCCAGAAACCTAACAAACTTACCAGCCAAAAGAAAACAAAATGGCCAAAATTTGGTAAGTATCTTCTTGTGTATGATCATTAATTAGGGAATCTTAAAACCCCCTGTGACTTGATTTGATCTTGACCATTTTTTTTAAAGGAGGAAATTGCACGAGCACTGAAAGCTGGTTCACTGCCAGAGTCGATGACATGTTCATTTTTCAGCCTGGAGAATTCTATTGTACAGGTTTGTCTTGTATGAAGTTGCCATGTCAAATGAATTAGCAGCACGCAGAGAATGTGGGTTAGAGTTAATTCCAGTTCGCGCACGACCCAGAGCTGAAGGGCTGCCGGTGACCTAACCGGTGTCATCAGCGCGCAAGGCAAAGGAGCACACTTGATAAGCTCTGTTTACTGTAGCCCACACGTGGCTTTCACACCTCTGCGGCCATGCAGTGGGAGAAAAAAGAATTAAAGTTGAAACAGCTTCCTTATCACGAGCGCTAACGGCAGCGTATCATCCACAAAATGAACATGCACATTGTCACCGGAGCCCCCCTTTTTTGTCCACAAAAGAGCACATCCACGAACTGAAAAGGGACGGAAAATAGCCAGCGCACACATTGACACGGAAACGAGCAAAGTACGGTGGTTTTTTTTAACAGCTCTCTGAACAAAACTTGTGTTTGGACTCGAAGCCATTCACTTGTACACGCATACAGCCCGTGAAAGAAAAGGCAGCCCACAGAAACCATGCA
>VVHJ01003293.1:0-12564 GCA_015107715.1 Tylochromis polylepis | reverse complement strand
AACAACAACAACAAAACCAACATCCCACATCAGAATAAAGAACCACAAAATATTCCTAAATCTAAAAAAAAAAAAAAGGCAGGGTTTTATATACCGTACATGCAAAATTTTCATCACACATCCAAATATCAAGGACTATTTTTCAAAAACGCTAAATGAAAGCAGAGCATACAGTCACATGTTCATATCTCTGGATTTATCATCTGTGTGGGATCCAAATAACAAAATCAAACCAAATGTTTCCAAATAAAACACAAGACCATCAAGGTTTTCTCTCGAAGTATTTTATTAAGAGTGGCGTAAAGTTTAATCTTCGTCCTCTTCCTCCTCATCCTGGTTGATCTGGAAGTAGCGCAGCTCGTAGCTCTCCTTGGTGTTAGCGACCACCCGCAGCCAGTCCCTGAGGTTGTTCTTTTTCAGATACTTCTTGGTAAGATACTTCAAGTACCTGAAAATTGAAGCAGAGAGCAGAAAGAGTGTGAGCTTGCTAATGTGCAAGTCAATCTGCGGTTAAATTTCACAATTTATGTACTGCAAACCAGCAGAATCCTGCTGTCGTTTTTCTATATTTATATTAAGGTGTAGAAATCATTAAGGACGACGTACAACAGTTAAAAAACTCAGTAGCCCAGATGCACTATATCAATGGCTCTGTGTGGTTTTTGCCATAACAGTGACCAGCAGAAAAGTGGGATCACAAAATTAATTTGCTTTAGCATCAGATCTAACTTAGGAGATCCCCACTGGTTATACCAAATGCTTCATTTAAGACAGAGTGCCACAGTCACCCTCTGGTGGTGGCATTTCAAATTTACTGAACAACTACAGTATGAAGTGGACATGAAGGTGATTAGGGGAAGTTCCAGAAATACACACAGGCCCACGTAATCCAACATTTAAAAGATGTGGATTATGTGGGCATATGTATGTTTTGCGACTGTGGGACAGCCAATTTTAAGAATGAGTTCAGTTACTTTAATGATCAAATGTATAATACATATACCATTATTATATCTCGGTTATTATATATACTTGTTTATTGTCCAAATAGAACATTAGAATGATTATTAAGTGGTGGCTACAGCCCATCATTTCAGCCTCTGTCTCTCTCTCTCTCTGTAACCATTTTGGTTGTGCCACTCTAATCAGTTACATTAAGTACTACACTTCACAGTAACATCTGTGTTTCAAGGCGTTGGAGACAACTATTGTTGTGATTTGGTGCTATATAAAAAAAAAACTGAATCGAATTCAAATAGATCACACTTTTAGATATCACAGTTTGTTTGTTTTTTTTTAAAAATCCACAAAATTTCAGACAAATCCACATTTAATACAATAATTCTGAAACTCATTATACTGCTCAGACTGCTTCACATCTTCATAGAAGAACCTTTAAACAGCAGGGATGTTTCTTTAGAACTGACTTCCAGATGGTTAAAATCTGAGACCGCCACATTAGGGACATGTCACCAGAATCGATACTTACGGTACCTTTCGATACCAACATTCTAAAAACACGATGGTATTTGTATTTTCTTAGTATTGTCGACAAGTATGTAGATAGTATAGTCAAAAAATAAATATTCTACTTTGCCTCCTGCACCTGACACACAACGACACCCTAGTGTGTACTGACCTTACAAAATTTATGCTACAACCTACCTTTTTTTGTTAAATCAACCAATAGGAATGCAGCATGAAATTAAGCACTGATCAATGACAATTTCACACACAAAAGCAAAAGGTGGCAGTAAAACTTATGAAAAAGGTAATGAATCTAAGCACAGAAGAAAATCCTGTGCAGTTGGGGCAGCATGAGTACACATTAAAGATGACACACCATAGGACGAAACCACAGTTGTGTGTCATAGCCTACAATTCAGTCAATTTTTATTGTTGTTACATCTACACACATCAAACTTGATGCTGTGCCCATATTAGAGTGCATTAGGACCTTGTTGCACAATGTGGCAAGCAATGATGAACTTATATGATCCCTAAAAATCTTTTTTTTTTTTTTAAGCATTTTTATGAGATTTCTCAGCTTCTCACATAAGGTAGACACTCTAGTGGTGTATCTGCCCAGAGTATTTATTGCCACACTTGTGTGACGCCAGCTCATGTAATACTGGATAAATGTACTTGCTCTGGAACTGGAAAAATATCAGATCACAAGCTCTCCAATAAGTGGCAAACCACACAGACAGCATGATCAGTCAGAAGACCCATTCAGGCCAAGTATCAGTAAATTTTGCAACCACTGTGAAAGTGACAACCAAACACAGCCGTATTTGTTTGGAGTCTTCTCATGTTTGTTCATTGAAGTCTATTACACTATTACTGTGGTTGAAATGTCAAATGTGTTTCATTTCCCTCAATGTTACATTCTTCAGCAGGATTCTGCATGCATCTCTATTCCACACAAACAAGAGAGATTTTCTGCACTGTTTTTCTTTTATTTACCTCTTTGAGAAGGGAACTTCAGAGTTCACAGCAATTTTACTCTTGCTCCTCTCAATGGACACCACACCACCGCCAAGATTTCCAGCTTTGCCGTTCACCTTGATGCGCTCCTGCAGGAACTGCTCCTGCATGTGCAGAGGACACAGCATGTCACATACAGCAAGCACCAGAAATGAAGACCTCGTTATAAACAGAGTCATGTACAGATCAGAGTTTCTTAGGAACATATGACTGACATCTGTCCTTTTTTTCCCTCTCTTTTTTTAATATCAACTGACTGGAACCTTAATACCTGGCTTTGATTGATGCCCCTTATTTGACAGCAGTGTCTGACACAGAGCATTTGTGTCTGACAGCTGCTGCACTGATTACCAGACAAGATGTCATTTGTGTCAGAGGTGATCTACTCACGAAGTTGGCAGCATCCATGATGCCATCCTCGACAGGGTGGGTGCAGTCCAGGGTGAACTTCAGGATCTGCTTCTTCTTCTTCCCACCCGGCTTCTTAACCACCTGCCTCTTCTAACACAAATGGAGAAAGTTGCTTAAACTCGGAAAACCCCCAAAGCGAAGCGTAAGGAAGCAACAATAGAGTTCAGATATCATTATTAGCGGTTAGTCACAGCGTGCTCGATATGTTCAAGACATTCTATACTAGCATTTTAACTAAATATCGTAAAAAACGTTGTAAAAACCACGAACAACTGTTTACATGCACCCTGTTAAACCTCACGTCGACCGCTGCTAGCTTACGCTAACAGTTAGCAAAACGTGGTTTGAGCCGAAACGTTAAAAAAGGCGAACAAAAACACGCTTAAACACCCGTTTCTTCTACATTACTGTGCATACATATATACACGTCTATAAATGGAAACAAAAGCTTAAATATGTAGCCTGTGTGCACTTTTATTTGGTCGTGTTACTACTCACAATCGGAGCCATGGCTGACACATTCAGCGAAAAGGGAAGGAGCAAAGGCTGCACGGGAAATATAAGAGCCGGCCGCAAAATCGATCGTATCGACTTTTCTGGAATTGATTAACTGGCACTACATAGAAAAAAGTAAATACGAGAAATTGTTTATGCCACTTAAACTTGCACCAAATGTTCACTGAGTTCAGACATGAATCAGTAATTTGTCAGCTGGAGTGGAACCAGACATAGAGAGAGATTATTGCACTTAAATCCTAAAACTATAAAATTCCCGCATCAGTAGAAACGTGGCTAAAAAGTTTAATGTAAAGTATAACTTGTAGATTTAATGGGCGTTTTAAAACCTTGATGTTGGGCCAAGTAAAAAATAATAATAAGATAAAAAAAAACCAAACTTTAATTTTAATTATTTTCGAAAAATAACTGCCCAGAAAAGTGCATTTCAAGATGGCTGCGAGACGATCCCCTAGCACTTAGCTACACAGCTTCCTGTTAGGTGTATAGTTAGGTATTATAGGTTTTAAAAGGGAAACATAATAAAAATAAAAATGGTAGAATATCTTTTATTATTTTCTTTTATAATTGATAATGCTAGTTAGGTTATTACATATATATTTGATGTTATACAAGTTTTCTATTTATTATTATTATTATTATTAAATTTCTTTTGGAAACTATTATAGATAGTAATAGTAATGTAATAGTGTTATGCAGGTTATCAATATACCTTCAAAGGTGCTAGAAGACATTACAACATATTACATATTACATTTTTCTGTGTTTTTGTCATTATACTCAGTTATATGGTGCATAAAATTTAAATAAAAGATAGACTTGACGTGTGTGTGTGTGTGTGTGTGTGTGTGTGTGTGTGTACACATACATTACATTTTGGAACAATAAAATTTATTGTGTATCTATTTATAGGATATATTTCACTGCAGAAGAAAACAAATAAAAATAATAACAATAATAATAATAATATTTTGGAAACAAAAAGGTTTAAAACACTGTATTCAAGGTAGAGTGCAATAAACTGAGAGTACTACAAAAAAAAAACTACTGATAGAACTGAGAATTTGTATTTAAGTTTGAAAGCAACCACAAACTTCAAAATTCATTTGATTTGGCTGCCAAATCAAAGAGCAGAGCCAAATTCAGTTAAGATAACAGTATTTGGATGATGATATGCTTACAGGTGTCAAAATAGATAAAAAGTAATTTTGCTAGATGGCATTACAACATATTACAGCTTTTCCCATATTTCACTGTCATTATGGAAGGATAACAAAATTATAACTATACTCCCACAGATGCTGTGTAAAATTTAAAGCACAGATAAACAGACTGATGTATATGTGTCTACATATACATACACATACCTGCATATGCAAACATTATTTAAAAACATAACATATTTGTTTTGGAGGATGTAAACAATAAGATTAGTCCTAATGTGCACTATTCTCATGTCTAAACAGTTATTGTTAGACTATATACAGTGGGTAAAGTAAGTATTTGAACATAACACACATATTTCTAAAGGTGCTATTGACATGAAATTCTTGCCAGAACAACCCATCCAATCCACACATATAAAGAAATCAAACCATAGATGTCTATAAATTAAGTCATGTGTAATAATGAGAAATGACACAGGGAAAAGTACTGAACATGCTTACTGAAATGTATTTAATAGCTCGTAGCAAGACGCCTCCTGTATGGAGAAACTAGTCGCAAGCATTGCTCGGGTGTGTTTTTGGCCCATTCTTCCAAACAGTCTTCAAATCCTGCAGGTTCTGTGGGCCTCTTCTATGAACTCTGAGCTTTAGTTCTTTTTTTATAGAGTTTCACAATTTATGGACATCTATGGTTTGATTTCATAGATGTCCATAAACTGTGCGGGTTGTTACCGACATCTGGTGAGAATTTCGTGTCAGTAGCACCTTTAGAAATATATTTACTTAGAAAATTGATGTTCAATACTTTAATGCTATTAATGCTTTCTCTCTTTTCATATATATAAAGATGTGGCCTTGGAATAATGCACTTTACTTGAGTCTACAGATTACATGTGATACATGTGAATAAGTAGGTTATATAAATATATGTATATATTCCAGATGAACATGTGGGATTGAGCAGAAGGACATTAAAAAATAGGACAACTGTTGTTACAGTCTGTGTGGGATGGCAATATTAAATTTCCCTTTTGCAACACGTGGGGGCTGGTATGAGGTGTGTGTGTGTGCTGTCAGCTGCCTGGCAGACGGAGCCCATCGCCCTACTATTGAAGAGTTTCTGCATTGCTGTCATTCCTGCTGTGGGTAGCTGATAGCACCACTAAAAGGTAAGACAGAGCCTCTCTGTGCTTTCTGCAGACCGGCCTACTACATTTACAGTAAGTTTAGTTTGATAGTGGATATAATGTTGGTAATGACATCCTATTTTTTTGTTATATATTTATGATCTGTGGATTGTGCATAGTCACCGAATTTATAGGCTCGTATTACTTGTCTGACAAGGTAAGCGATAAATGTTGTCCTTGTTTAATTATTCATGATCAAAGTGTTTCATTATCACACTTGGCCTGGTCTTTGGGGTGTAATTCAATATCACAGCACAATCGAAAGCTTTTTAAAGTAATGTGATGTTGTAGTCTTAAAAAAAAGGCCATTCCAAGAAGAAACTCAAAGACTGTTGTTATTCATGTACTCTGTTCCCAGATGGCAGGAGGAATCTTCAACAACTTGGGCAGTCTGTGTAAAGTGGATTGTGCTAATGTTCACCCCTTGGTGTGTCACCTATGCCATGAGCAGTACCAGTCCCCATGTTTATTGGACTGCTACCACATCTTTTGTGCCCGCTGCTTGAGAGGTCGGACTATTGACAATCGCCTCAGCTGCCCCCTCTGTGGGTAAGAGAGGGCACTTTGACGTTCGTCATGGCCAAATTAGACTATGAAAGTATAACTCAAACATGGTGTTTTACTATGTGCTTAGGAGACCTGAGCCTCCACATCACACCAAAGTGAATGACTTGTGGTTTTGGTGGCTTAAAGACACTCATTTTGAATTACAACCTCACACAATTTACAGTAACATTACTTATAATTTGTATTAGAAAGTCGAATGAAAACTGTCAAAATATGATAACGCTGAATTCTTATAATGAAATATAACTTTAAGTCTTGAAAACGCCTCAAGGGTTTTGGGCAGCCCTGCTCAACAGGATTGGTTCCATGTAAATAAAAAAATAGATTGTTTCAGTTTGTTCAGGAGACTGAAGAAGAACATCAAGTCTCACTGTTTTGTTTTTTAGGGTGCTGGTATGACCCACTGCCGGCTCGGTGTGGGTAGGGCAGAAGTGAGTGGCTGGAGCAGCTGCAGGGTCAACCCAGTCTCTTATTTAGCCCTTGGCCCCAATATGCAAAGGGGCTGCAAGTTCCATGAAGCCATGTCACAAAGCAAACAAAGCATACTGGTATTTGGCAGCAGTGCCAACAGCTTAGGACAATCAAAAGAAGTCACATGATAGCAGTCCATTTAATCTCTTATTAACGAATGACTCGTGGTTCACAATCACCTTCAGATCTGCAGTATTAACTTTGTCTCATCAAAGCAGGGCTCCATAGAGAAGGTCCTCTAATGCACAGTGATTATATCAGTCTCATTCTACTGTGTCAGAAAGCATAAGACTTTGTCTTATCTGAATCAGATACAGTGGTGATGAATTTGAGTGTATTTTTATTATTCTCAGATGCTCTTTTCTGCTTTTTTGTGGTTTCACACCCGGAACTGCGTTAAAAAACAAAAACATTGTATATCAAATTCCTCTGGGTCTATATTTGAATTTATAGTGATTCTTTACAGATACGTACATTACACTGCAAATCAGGTATGTGAATTTATTAAAATACAATTCCCTTGAAAAATCCATGACTGTGGAAACCCACATCTACCTGCCTCAGAGCTAGTTTAACTGTCATGAGGTGCATCATATTATATAGTCAACAGTAAAAGTCAAAGTAATACCAACACTGTGATTTTACATATAATATGCATACTGGATCAGTAATAACTCAGTGGGCACAGAGCCACTTTGCTTTGCTGTCTGAGCTCAGGATACAGGGGCCCACTGTCTGGCAGCTATTTCCATCAGCTAACAGCTGCTCACTCAAGAACCACATAATCTAGGAACTCACAACTCTATTAGTAGAACACAATGGATCCCTGTTGCTATGAAAATTAGATAAAACGTTCATAGTGGAGGACCAATTGCATCACTGCAATTGAATAAAAAAGGCAAAAAGAACAATATTTAAGTCAAACAGGCCTGTGCAGATGTGGTAATGTAACGAAAACTGGTTACATGTGGTCGTACAGCACTTGGGTTTGAATCTGCATGTATAGTGTTTTTAGAACCCTCAAAGCCAATTTCCTACACTTGATTCAACCCAGTTCCATATTTAAAGAAATAAATAGGAAATAGGTTTAGAGGGTTCTAAAAACCCTTTTTTATTTAAATAATTAAAAAAAATCACTAAAACAAGTTAAAACAGATGTAGGAAAATGAGACATTTTCTTACCAAGGCGTTGACAAGTAGTCATTTAATTCAGTATTAATTAGATGTAAGGTAATTTAATTGATTGACAGACAACTAATCCCTCTTCAGTTAAAATAGATTTTTTAATCAAACATAAACACTCCAATCTAACCTTTGAAATTAGAAATTTGCTGCAGTTTATTCCATGTCAGTTAATACTTAATACTGGGCTAATAGGATATTTTACACTGTAAAAAAATAAATATTGATAATATGGAAACAAATAAGTTTAAAATGCTGTGTTCAAGGTACAGTACAAAAAATTGAGAGCACTACTGAAAAAATGAGTGAACTGAGAATTTGTATTTCAGACTGAAGGCAATGACAAAAAGCAAAATTCATCTTTCAGAGTCTACCAAATCAAAGAGCAGAGGCAAACTGCCAATTAAAATACCAGTATTTGGATGATGGCATGCTTACAGGTGTCAAAATAAATGAATTTGTCACACAGAATGTGGTCCACTGAAAGAAAAACATCACTTTAATGTGAGTAAATTCAGTGCCATCTTCAGGGATTTCACAAGAATGCAGGAAGTCATCAAGGACGTGCGATTAACAACAGCATTTTAATGTGTTATTACACAACTTATTATATGCCTTTTATTTTTAAAGTACATTTAGAAAACTTGGGATTCTTCTCACTGATCAACATACCAATGAAAAGAGTATTCACCCAGTGTTTAACTTAAAATGTGTCAAAGTGGCCAAAAAATATGGAGCAACTTAATTATACTGGGGGTTTTTTTGGACATTAATTAGCACACATAAACTCATTCAGTCCCTCCAGCTACTGCTGGCACATTATTTTTCTCTTCATAATTCTCAGTCTTCATGTCATTCAGTCCCAGCTCTTCATTCTGTTGAAACGAGCGGGTGTACTTCTCAACAGTCATCTCGGGATCTGGCTCCGGAGCGTAGACATTCTGTAAATAGCTGTTCCCTGCAGGGTCATCAAGGATGACATGGACATCGAGTTCTCCTACAATGATCTTGTCTATTTTCTCTCCAAACTCACTCAGCTTTTGTATCCGATCTGCAGTGCTGCTGTCCCCACAGATGAAGGGGTTTTTGGAGACAGTCAGGTCTTTGATGTCTTTCAGCAGGCCCTCAAGAGTAGTGAACTTCCCAGCCAGGGCTGCCATCCCCAGCTCGAACTCCAGCTCTGGGATGATGACGGCACACGTCTCTGACTTCAGCAAATCTCGGGTCATGTCTGAAAGATCGGTGATGTGCAGGGTGATCTTGGTGCCAAGTGCCTCTGTCGCTCCACCTGATTTCACCTCATTGGTCCGATGGCCACAGCTGTCACAGTTAGTGGCCATGATGATTACCTCCTTGAAGTGGGGGATCTGGACCAGTTTCATGTTGGTGGAGGCTGGTGCGTTGCACTCTGGACAGTTAGTGTTGAATGTCAGAACCTCATTTCTCATTGTCTCCAGGTCGTTGCCCGCTGGTTCCTCATCCAGGTTGTCATCCGCCCTTATTCCCAGCTGTATATCCTGCTGGACCGTCCGCTTGAAGAAGGTTACTGTGAGAGCCTCATCTTTTTGCGGTGCGACAGGATTTTCCACAAAACTGTTCCCAGATGGATCCTCAATCACCAGCGTGAACTCATTTTCAACCTCTTTTAGCTTCCTGAGCTTCTGGATAAATTCTTCTATCTTCTCAGCCACCTCAGGATCTGTGGCTCGCCTCACAGCCTGGTCTTGCTCCAACCCTGCGACTGCTCTGTCTAAAAGACCCTCAATGGTAGACAGAGAGCCTTTCTGAGTGAAGGCAGGGATTTCAAAATCAAGCTCGGGGATCCTTGTGGTCGCACTGTCTGCTTTTACAACCTCCCGGTTTAGGTCCTCTTTTGTTTTGACTTTCAGCGTGTAACACACGCCTTGCTCTTGAATCCGACCCGCAGACTGGATTTCAGTATTTGTCCAGTCACAGTTGGCGCAGTTGAAGGAGCTCAGAATTATTTCTTTAAAGAAAGGGATTTTGGTCAGAAGCAAACGTGTTGTACCGTTCTTGTAGCAGTTCATACACAGGCTCTCAATCTCAGTGGGCTGCCAATCTTCGTCGTCTGCGCTAATATGCTTGAAAACGCTCCCACCTCGAACATGTTCCTCTGAAATAACAGACATGTTTAACGCTGACTATAACGTCGCTTTGTAGATAAGGTTACACGCGCTGTCGTTTTCCCTACAGAGATAGCTCTTGCTAGAAATTTCCAGATAACACACCACCAAACCTCCGTTACAGCGCACGTTTATTTGACAGTCTTCCGCTTTCTCTTCTTCGACGGCGACGGCGGCAGTGTTTAGGGCCCCACTGCTCCCCCCTCAGGCTTGCTGCAATATTGCACCAAAATATTTGAAAGGATTTTATTCTTCTTCTTGAGGAGTAGCTCGTTTTGCAATTTTCTTTCTTTCTTTTTTTCCCCAAAATATTTCTGTCTTATTTATATGTGATTTTGTTTTACTCGCACATGATATTTTTACAGATCACTGGAAATATCTATCTATCTATCTATCTATCTATCTATCTATCTATCTATCTATCTATCTATCTATCTATCTATCTATCTATCTATCTATCTATCTATCTAAGAGAGAAAATGTTACTTCTTTGCATAAAATCATGCTTTTTCCCCTGATTTGATTTCCAGTGTCATGTTTAGAAAACACTGGGCCAGGGGTGTATTTACTCTGTGCTGCATCAAATTAAAAGCTACTTTTAGATGCTCCATTATTCACAAGGGGTCACCACAGTTGGTAGCTCCACATGTTTGATTTAGCAGATTTTCTTTACACCAGATACCTTTCCTGATGCAACCCCAAAGGGAATGGATCTTTTGCATGTTATGCAGATTTGTAAATCACTACACTATGTGTTGAACCGCATCCTCCTGTAAAAACACTGTCACCATTTACAAACTGATGAGCCTGACTGGTGTAGTTTAGAAAAGCAAAGTATCCTCGAATGATATAGATATAGATCATGCGTTTAATGATTCCCGGCAGGAGTGAACTTGAAAATTCACAAAATACTGTTTGTAGATAACTGTCATGATTCCTCTTAACAGATTTTTTTTAAGCTGTTTGTCTTTGCCACAGATACCCATCTATAGTAAAAGGGAATAATAGCCTCCCACCAGAGGACCGTCTTCTGAAGTTTCTTGTTGACAACAATGCAGATGCTGAGGAGACTGTGCAGTGTGCCAACTGTGACCAGGAAAGCAACAAAAAGGTACTGATCTAACAGACCAACATTAATTCATGTTAAATGAGGCCATGGACAACCAGAAAATTACCTACATTTTCCTAAAGGCTTCCCATTCTTTAGCCTTTATTGTGACAGGAAAGCCAGGAGAAAGACATGTAGTAAATGGCCTCAAAGCTCACTTGAACCCAGGAGTAAATAGCCTGACAACATATGGGTCACATGCTTAACCCAGCCAGCTTTACCAGGACCCCAAACAGTCCCTTTTAATGGCATGCTTATCTCCTAGACACATATTAGTAGACAAGCGAGCTATTACTTGGACTTTATAAGTGCACAGGAGAAACAAAAGGTTAACAGGGATGCAGCTTTTAAGGGGGCTGAACACTTAATTTTTGCAGGAGTGTTTGTAGAACTTCGTAATTTTTCACTTCAACTTTTTAATTTTAACTTTCTAATTTTTATAATGCTGCTCACATTCTTCCTATAATATATGTTCTCTAAATTAAAGTCTAAATGACCACTGAGTACAACAGTGAAAATTGTAATATTAAACATATTCATAAATCTTTTAAAACATTTTAAAATATTCCTATTTATACAGGACACAGGGTTGATGTACTACTGTAACACTTGCAGCCAGCCATTGTGCGCCGCCTGCAGGGAGCTGACACACAAGGCCAGAATGTTTTCCCACCATGAGATTGTGTCCTTGGCCAAACGCACCAAAGCCAAACACAGGAAATGCTGTGAGTGCCACCTGTAATTTACTCCAGAAGAATTACTCACCTACCAGGCTGAATTACATCTGTGTAGAAACATGTTCATAAGAACTGTAGTTATTCCAGCGCTATGATTGAATTTTCCTGGCTACATGTTAATCATACTCTCACACGGAGTGGTGGGTAATTTTTAAAAGCAGCATAAAAAGGAGTGGTGTTAACACCCCAGTTGGTATGAGTGTGGTCTTTAAATTTAATCAGCAACCTGTGTCTGTATTGTGAACCTTACTTGTTACATACGGCTCACTAGAATAACAGAATAGTAGTACTTTAACTCTGGCACTCCTGTGAGCTGAAGTTGAAAGGCGTCTGTGTCTCCGCAGCTCTCCACGAGGAACCTTACATCCTATTCTCTACAGAGAATAAGTCTATGCTTTGCATCAAATGCTTCAGGGACATGCAAGTGTGAGTGAACCTGCTGCATAAAATTTATGATTGTCAGAACTTCTCTTCTCTTCTCTTCTCTTCTCTTCTCTTCTCTTCTCTTCTCTTCTCTTCTCTTCTCTTCTCTTCTCTTCTCTTCTCTTCTCTTCTCTTCTCTTCTCTTCTCTTCTCTTCTCTTCTCTT
>VVHJ01003292.1:13209-23816 GCA_015107715.1 Tylochromis polylepis | reverse complement strand
CAACACAAACCCACAGTGAGAAATCTCATGGAGCACTGAAGTAACCAAGTTTTGGTAGTTACACACACACGCGCGCGCACACACACACACACACACACACACACACACACACACACACACACACACATTCGGAGTGACATCCTCTACCGTTAAAACAGACAGCTGCAGCAGTGGTGCTTGTTTGCGCGACAAGGATTAGTGAGTCTACGCCATATAATCCCAGCTTGCATAGTCAGCATACACTAATCTCATTCAATCTGTACCCAGTAACCACACACCTGGCCTGTGCAGACAAAGGGTTTGTGTGTCTGTTTGAATTCTTACACAACGTATTTGTGGCGCGCTATATATGACAAATCTCCACCACGCAGACACTGGCGCTTCACCTGTGTTACTCTCCTTGGAGCTCTATATGTGATCTGTACAGTGTCTTACCACTGATGGAGAACAGGGTGTAGGCCTCTGCCTCCTCTGTAGAAGCGACACACTCCAGGGTGTGGTACTGAGTGAACTCTTTGCTGACATTCAGTCGGCTTTCCACTTGACTCCTACCAAAGGTTGACTCTGAAAGGACAGTGACCTCCGGGGTCTCCCATTGGGTGGCATTGGGCAGTTGTGAGCACCTGTTGAGACATCAAGGTTGCTTAGGATCACTCCGTGTACGAGCAGGTTTCAGTCTTTACAAATTAATTTACTGATTCAGTGCCTTTGGATCCACTCTAGTAGGAGAGGTAGGAAAAGTAAGACATAATAACTAGACTTGATGAGAACTTCTTACTGCAAGTGCATTGAAAGCTTTTACATCACTTGCTAAATTGTCTGAAACAAAAAGATGGAAAGATTAAAGCAATTTTAAGTCTAATAGCTGGGAAACTAGAGTACAGTGGAAGTTCTGCATCTGAGTTACAGCTGAACCAGCCAACAAACGCATGAGAGGTGGTGTCGCTGCTGTAGATCACCCAGTGGAAACATGGTGCTGTTTCTGTGGTTCCTTCTAGTAATCGTCTCCATTATTTCTGTTCTAACAGGATAAAATGACCCTTTCTGTTCTCACGATCTTAAAACCTGAATAGCCAGTTATATTTGTAATCAATTGTTTTTTTGTTTGTTGTTTTTTTACATGTACATATCTTCATGTGGACATTTAATATAGCTGCTTCTCATCAGTGGGGCCAAATCACTATTTATATCTTAGTTGCTAACCTGAGAACTGAAGTATGTGTATGGTTTGTTAGGATAAGAAAAGCTTTAAAACTTTTATTAAAAGGCATATAGATGTAGAGCTAGAAAAGCACAATGTACTTGAAGGCTTGGTTAGTTAGATATTTAGTTAATGTTAATGTGTTGCTAATAAATCAAATTTCAAAGGCAAACTCATTTCCTGTTTCACCTGAGCTTAAAACATCTATTTTGTTTCAATTTGTTTGTCTGGATGCTAATAATGCGTTGAGCCTACATAATCCTCTTACAGAAGAGGATTTTGGCCACTAAAAAGAAAAAAAAAAGAATCAAGTTTCAGGTCATGATCATTTTTTCAGACTTCTGATTTTAATTTAAGTGGCCCTGATCCTCTTTCGTAAGATCTTGCTATAAGCTACGTTTTCAAGATACCTTGTGCGTGGCAGCTCACAGAAGTACCAGCTGATCTTAGGGACGGGGTAACCTGCAGCAATGCACCGTACTTGTCCATCAACAGGCCCTTCCTGAGCAGTAATGACAGGTTTACCTTACAGAGAAAAAAGAAAGCCGCATATGAAGCACGCAGCACATGTACAAAGCATCTCCTGCTGACTCCCAGTATACTGGCTACCTGTGGTATTACTATAGAAGAGCAGCATTCAGAGAATCACGATGGCTTAAAATGACAAAATGAGGTTTCCTTCAACTAAAAGCAACGCAGGCGAAAAGTTTGTAAAACTCTGATTTATCCATCTACTCTTCTGTACAGATTATTATTTCAGCTTTCAGCTACTAACTATGTTCTAAATATGCAACCCAAAGGAACAAATGTGAGAGCTACTTACTGTTGACGTACACATGAAACGAATGATCAACAGATGCGTCTTTGTGACTGGCTGAGAAGTTGTAGATCCCGCCCTCGGAGCCAAGAACCCTCACTAGTCTCAGCTTGCTGTTGTATCTGATAGAACAAGCGTACTTGTAAAATCTTTCAACCCACAGTGACATTCTAGAGTACTGGTTACTTAAAGTACACTTTTAACTAACTGTTACCTGTATTTTTTTTGGTGGACAGTGATTACGTGCTCTGTGGTGTTGTGGAGAATCTTCCCATTATAAGACCAGGACATGAATTTTGGTTCAGGATAGGCATCGAATTCAACTTTTAGGCTCAGGCTCTCCCCCTCTTTAACCTCTTCCTGGACTGGACTTTGACTTGCTAACATTTTAATGAACCCCTGATCTGAAGAGCAGAAATATGTAAGTTTAATACGTTTTATGAACAAAAGATTGATAACATGACACCTCTATGTAGATCTCTTATTCTGCACACATACAGGTATGTGTGGTCTCGAAAATAACTATAACCTAACTGGGGCAACTTTAAATGATTGAAAATATATTTCTGAGTATAAATACAAAATCCCTAATTCTCACCATAAACTTTGAGCTCCATTGCTTCGTCACTGCGGCCTCTTTCATTGTGAGCATGGCAGCGGTAAGTCCCTGAGTCTGATTGGTTAACAGCTGGGATCAAGAGTGAGGTTGAACGTTCGTAACCATAACCCCCGGACAGGATGTGTGAGGTTTGTGTTTCAAAAGGATGCTGCAAAGTGGCAAAGAGGCATGCTGTATTTACAGGTGTAACATGACACAGATCTGGTGTTTTCTACATAATCCAGCAACTGTAGTCTTACTGTAACACTGTACTGTAACACACAAAGCCTGTCTGTCAGCACCACCTATATGATCAGAAGTTGAGCAACCAAGCTCAGTACACAGTGATGTCTTAGCCTTCTTAAGTTTCTTATCTAGAGCTGATGTTATGAGATCACCTACCAAGGAGTTAAAATGACACATTTGTAGCATTTATGCACCTGCAACACTTCAAATAATAATATCATTTTAATTTAATGACAGTAACATCTCATTTATATCCACAAAGGCTCAATTATGCATTTCACACATTATGATACCATCATGTTGCCAAGCACCCAACTAACAATGGGCTAAAATCACAGATCAAACAATACTGTAGCAGGGGCATGTACTAATATGTAAAATATGTCTATACTAGTAAGTAACAAAATGTAAGTAACAACCATATCCACAGTGTGGAATTGGTGTCAAATATGAATAAAAAGCAAGAAAGTTGTTCTTCATGCTTCAAATGTTGCTGGACCATCAGCCTCTTCACATGTTTGCTCTTCTCCGTGCACCTTGGAAGTAGGTGAAATTATGACCTGTTTCCAAAACTTTTACAAATTTCTCTTTTTTTTTGGTTTTTATTCAAACTTATATTAAAATATTAGGTATAATTATAGTTCTGCTTTTTGTTTACATGTTAAACAGCATCACAACTCTTTGGGAAACATGTTTCTTGAACGAAAAGTCTCTAAAGCATTACTTGGGATATGAGCTCACTTTTCTCCACGTTAGCTTTATGAAAAGTTAAATCATTTCTAAAGGGCATTGCAAACTGTTTGACAAGTAGGCAGCCAACCATCCCTGACAAAGAACTGCAAACAAATCCCTGAATCATTCTCACCGCTGTTGACGGGAAGTCCCACTTGAGAATGACGTCTGCGTTGACATTGGAGGAGCTGCAGGTAAGCTCGAACTGTTCTCCTGTCCTCAAGATGACTTTGTCTTTCTGGGACAGCGTGATCACTGGGCGTAACTCTGGCACTGAATCAAGGGATTCAAAAAGCAACTGTATCAGAACTGCTGTATTTATGAGTTCATCTAAACCAGCATCATACTTTTTTCACCTGTGCACTGTCATACAGACACTCCTAACGGCACAATATACGTGAGCCTGAAATCATTCTGCTGTACTGCAATAACTCTGGACTGGTATGATCTGAAATCATGAATCCCAAACAGTGGCTTTTCATCTGATCTGAAACAAAAAATGGGGTGATTTTGTGCTAAAATGAAATAAATGACAATTTATTTATACGCCATAATAAAATACCCTAATGCGGTTTGTACTGTGCAGCTTTATACTGACTTGAGCAGCATGTCCATATGCAGACACTTGTCCCCACGTAGGCAGGACGATTAATTTCCAGCATTAAATGCCTGCAGACGCCGCTTCGGTTGCTGTTTTTGTGCTGGACTAATTCTATTTAACCCAAACACAGCCTTCATGCTCCGTTACAGAGCTTTGTTCACTGGGGGAATCAAATCCCCCGGCTCCTCCCTTCCTCAACGTACTTCTCTCTTTCTCCCTCTTCCCATCAGTCAAAAGGACACCATGCCGTACTGCCCCTCAGCTTGTCCGCATAAAAAGTGCTGATGTAATGCAGAGGACAGAAATACAAACTTAAATTGTATCTATGATCCATTTTATTTTATTATGATGCACGTAGCTTGTAAAAATGTAATATCTCTTTGTGGCTAAAAAAGAAAGTGAACAGAAGGCTTTTGGACTGTCTATTATTAGTCATGCTAGCTGCTCTGCATTTGCCAGTGTTGGTCCGCTATCATGTTCCAGTCTTAACCAAGACTGGATGGATTTCCCATAGGATGAACGCTTATTGCATCTGCTCATGCTTTGGCTTTTTACGATGTTACAATTTCGCTTATTTGTGATATTGAGCAAAATGTCAATAGCTGCCAAAGTCTAGGCAGCTATTGACTGATGATTTCATGAATTAAAATCCTTCAGTTTACATCAAACCAAATTCCTGCAGAACTAATGACATGCCAATATGCTTTTACAGGCATCAGTGAAAGCAAACGCTGCGGTTTTAACTTCCAATTACTAATTACAGGTAAAGTATGGACATTTTTTCCACTTCACCATCGCCTGCTAGTAACTTTGCAGTCTTCCCTTTCCCTAATTCAAACATTTCCTCTAAAGATGCTTCTTTGTTCTCAGCAGCTGCTCATAGATGGATGTTTTCGTATTTCAGGGATGAAGAGAAATATAAATGCGGTACTAAATCCATTCTTTGCTTCCTCCACATTTAGCTTCATTAACACCCGTGAAACAACTTAAACATGGTGTTCATTTAGGCACGCCGCAAGAGTCAAGCTCCGATCACAATCCCGATAGATCAGGTGATAACAACATCTGAGTGCCAGCCCACATCAGCTGATGGCTCAGCTGATACTCTTCCATGTATCAGGCAGCTGCTGGACAGCTTCCAGCTGCTTTGAAACCCGCTTCCTTCCTCAGCCCTCTTGTTCAAGCCGTGTCTGACTTAATTAGGGTCATGCCTGTTGTCACTGATGCCTGCTCTGTTTTGTAACAAGGCCTTATATTTTCCATATGTGCACACTCAAGGGGCTATACCACCAGTGATTAATTACTCTGGACAAAAATGACTAATCTTTCACTAACATGAATGGTACTTTCAGGAAACACGAATAATACATATTGTTTTTTGACTTTTACTTACCGAGTCGTACTTCCAGATTGTATTTACTTGACATCACTTTGACTCCATGAAGAAGTCCCACACATATGTAGCAGCCATCGTATTCCTTCTGAATGTTGTTGATGGTGATGCCTTCCTGGAGGTCACTCTTATATCTCATACCAGAGGGCAGAGGTCGTCCGTCACAGGTCTCCAAACCCAGGTGGGTGACCTCGGGGTCAGTAACAAGGCAGGGTATGGTGCAGCTATCGCCTTCTCGCACCAGTTTGATGTTTATCATGATGTGCAGGAAAGCGTTGTAGGGGTCTAGGGAGATGACAGACAGATAAAGATTTGGATTAATGTTGTGAAGACAAACATCCAAATGCCATTCCCCCCACCTGAAACACCCACCTTTCACGTATACATAGATAGAGCTCTGTTCCAGTGTGATGTTATTCACACATATATAGCGACCCATGTGGTTAAGCTGGGCGGCTGATAGCTTGACAAAAGCCACGTTGTCCTCCTGCACCTCTCCATCCAGCTTGCGAGACTTGTCCCTGTACCACCTTAACCTGGGCGGGGCGCCAGATGTTGTGGCATTGTCATAGCAGCGCAGCTCTAGCTTCCCCCTCTTGGGAACTACGATGTGAGGCCCACTGGGGGAGATGAGTGGCTCTGACCACACTGGAAGAGAGGAAGAACATTAAGGCTGATGGATGCTGGACCTGTTGCTAATTTTGAGTTCAGCTGCATAAAAATCCACACCAGAAGGAAAAGAAATGCTGCTGTTTTCAAGTGTATTAATATACATTAAATACAGCCTCTGAAAAAAAACCCAGTGAAGACATAGCAGAGAAGTTGCTCTTCAGCTAAACGTTTTTTCAACATATAGCCCCATTTAAAACTGCTTTAATTGTTTTTGGCACAGATTCACAGAGGTGCTGGAAACGTTCCTCAGACATTCTGGTCCATGTTGAAATGATAGCATCACACGGTTGCAGATTTGTCGGCTACACATGCATGGTATAAATTTGCTGTTTCACCAAATCCCAAAGGTGCTCTATTGGAGGCCATTTAAGTACAGTGAACTCATTGTCACTGAAAAAAAACAGTTTGAGATTGCTTTAGCTTTATGGAAGCAGCAATCAGAAGACGGGTGCACTGCGGTCATAAAGGGATGTATATGGTCAAAAACAATATACAGGTAGGCTGTGGAGTTTAAAGGATGCTCAGCTGGTACTAAGGGGCCCAAAGTGTGGCAGGGAATTATCCTCCAACACCATGAAACCACCAGTATGAACTATTGATACAAGGTGGATGTATGTATTCATGCTATTTTATCATAAATTCTGACCTTGAAATCTGAATGTTGGAGCAGAAATTTATTCTCATCGGACCCGACAACATTTTACCAATCTTGTAATGTCAAGTTTAATTAGCCTGTGGATTGTAGCCACAGTTTCCTGTTCTTAGCTGGCAGCAATGGCACCTGGCATGGTCTTCTGCTGCTGTAGCCCATCTGCTTCAAGGTTTAATATCTTGTGCAATCGAAGATGATCTTCTGCATACCAGAGTTCTAACAAACAGTTATGACTTACTGTTCCCTTCAGCTCAAAGCAGTCTGGCCATTCTCATCTGACCTCTGGCATCAACAAAGCATTCGCAGAGAAAATTCCAGTAGATCAGCAGTTTCTGAAACACTCAGACCAGACCGTCTGGCACCAACAACCACGCCAGGTCCAAATCACTTACACCGCTGTCCTTCCCCAATCTCATACTCTGTTTCAAATTAAGTAGATTGTCTTTACACGCCAGAATGCAGTGAGTTGAGTGAGGTGATTAGTTAATCAGATATCTGCATGAACAAGCAGGTGAACAGATGTACAGATTAAAGCTAATGTAGATTTTTATTCAAATGATTTCATTGATTATTCGATTAATTGCTTGGTTTCTAAAGTGTCAGAAAATTGTGAAACTAGCCATCAGGAATCAGAAATCCTGAAGTATATGTTATAACAAAAGACAAACAAACAGCATTTTCTGTTTGTTGTGTTAGCAGACCACCACTCCAGAGATCTAAAAATACTACCACATGAGACTAAAAACCAAACAATTCCTCACAGCTGAAATACTCTAAGAAAGCAGCACAGTATCCTGGCTTGACTAGGACTCAAAATATCAAAATGATTGCTGTTATTTTTCTTTTGAAAAATTTTAAGATCAGAGTGCCCAGTGTGGTGGTTAAACAGGATGGCATGATTGACAGAGACTCCCCAAAGAGAGAGTGCTATCTAACCACGACAGCTCAATTGAAGAATCAATAATTATGAGTTATACAGCCGCTGAGTAATCATGAATCAAGGTCCCTAAACCTATTCCCTTAAAATGAGTAAACTCAACTGACATTGTAGTTTAAGCCCCCCCCCCCCCTTCCCCACTTTCTTTCTTTCTTTTTCGTAGATTTGCACATGATAACAGCCATTTCAAAAACAGGATTTTCATGTGACTGTTGTGCCTTCAGGCTCAAGCAGAGCTCAGAAAGCAAGAAGGAGAAGGATGTGAATCCCCCCTCCCTTCCAAAATATCCACATCTGTGTTTGCGCAGGGTGTGAGGGCATGTTTTTAATGCTGCATCTCTCAGAATATGAGTTTGGCAGCCAGTGATTTGAACTATTTGAACAAGCGAACGGTTTCAGTATTTAAAAAAACAAAAAACAAAAACCCCGAGGCAGTTATGTGACTAAACACAAAGCTTTGATCCTAACATCCAGAGCTGTTAGATGTCAAGATGCTGCGGGTGCTCTGTGGTAGAAGATGCGTATCTTTTTTTCCCTTCTTCTTCTCTTTCTTCTTCTTTGTTTCTTTTGCTGTTCTGGTAGGATGCACAACCTTATCCCCTTCGTTTGGGTAAGATAAATAATTAATCGTCTTCAAACAAAACACACAGACACACACACACTTGTTGCCCGCCGGGAGAAGCAACGCAAAGGTATTTTCAGCGCACCACTAAACAGTTATGCATGCAAATGAATTGTAGACAGCTGGGAGGTTGGCAGGAGCTTTACATTTACCTTTAGCACTAAATGACTGACTTGAAACAGTCCGGAAAAACAGTAAACGGACAGGAGGTTGCGTTAAACATGCGCAAAGATACACGCTGTTTTTCCTCGGCTGTTTACGTCTATATTCTAAAGTAAAGGCAAAAAAAGACTCTTTTATGGTGACAGCAGCACATGTCGCACAGGTGGGAGACGAAATAACACCTGAAGAAGCACTGACTCTAAAATAATGCACGAAAAAAGTACAGAAATAAATATTTCGAATTGTTATCATATGGTGACAAACATTAAGGATGCCGTCATAAAATTCCACCACTATAACAGCAGTAAAACGTAAGAATATCTGAAACTACCGACTCAAAGAGTTGGGAGAAAAAAAAACATGAGAAAGCAATAAAGTCAATACTGAGAATAACACACACACACACACACACACACACACACACACACACACACACACACACACACACACACACACACACATCCACTCGGTGCGCTGAAATAACATTGCAAGTGGTTTTCTTACCGGTTAGTGGCAGCAAAATAAAATACGAGGCACAAAGAGCCCAGCGGAACCTCATTGTTGGGCGATTTTCAAGTCTTTCACTCTACTCCATGCGTTTGACACGCAGACAAAACCATCCTGTGCCTAAAAACAACTAGACCTCGTCCAGCGTGATAACACGGCACAGGTTCCTCCAACGTAATGAGCGCACGGACACAATGATCCAGCAGCCTGGCTCCCCCTGATGGATTTCATTGGAGCTTAAAGACACAGTGCAGCGCCTCTCTCCCTCCCTCCTGCTCTGGATCCCTGCCACGCCTTTCTGTCCCGCATTGGTTGGAGTCTGGCCAAGGTGACGAGTCTGTTATTACTGGAAAAAAACATAAAAATCATCTCCACTCAGTCGTTTAGAAGAATAAGTAAATTCTCCATCAATAGAAGTCCTGGCTGGTGCAGGAATACAGAGGATCAACTGTTCTGTTAAATAACACGATTCTTTTTTTTCTTTTTTCTTTTTAATCACAGACACTGTAATAAAGTATTATTATGGTGGCAGTCTGTCCTCACACTTCGACTGGGCCAGCGTGTCCTGTTGTGATGATGACAGCTCTCGCTTGGCAGGAGTTTCCCCGCAGGAGCTCTTTCAGTTTGTGATGCACTTCATAGTGTCACATTTCCCAACTCTAATCAGCATTATGGCGGTCTCACTTTTCCCAGATTTAATCAACTCTGTAGCCCAGAAAGAGCCAATAAACGCTCTTAATTTGGCCATGTGCAAGGTCAGGCAAACATTTTTAACCAGAATATGATGGAGGTTGACATGGTCACTTTTCCACATTAGATCTTTAGATGCCAGTAGGAACATAGATACAGGTCTGACTTAATGGGCGCTGTAATTATACACACTGTTTACCACCAACATCATTAGAAATAGGAGCTGATCTTTTAATGCTCGAGAACAGCAGGAAGGATTACAGCAAGCATGAATTGCTTCAAGGCTCGTGTGGTCTCCTGACTATTCTAACACAGACTTATAAAAATGTGACCTTATTCTTAAAAAAAACCCTTTAAGTTTGTAGTCATCATCAAGTGTATTGATTTTGGTATGTTATTATCTGAAATTTGCACCGTGCACCTTCAAATGTGCCTTTCTTGTGCAGGAAAAGTCTTACTGACAGATGTTCAAGTCATGGTCATCGTTTTGGATTTTGGTGCAGTTTCTGCTTCCATTTTTACTCCCTGTTAAGCCTCACTTCTAGTCACTTCCTCTCTTACCTTCTCTGTGTGCCTTTTGTAGTTTTGCTACCTATCTTTGTCTTTCCCCCCACTTTCATGTATGATTTCTCCTGTTTTATTGTTTCCACCTGATCAGTTTGTTCAGTGTGATTTGGGTTTTTTTTTTTGCAGTTGGAGATTTTTCTGTGATGAAATTTGAGCTTTTCCTGGAATCTCATGCCCTTCAATTTGGGTTTAATTTTGAAAAACAGTGTG
>VVHJ01003292.1:3038-13189 GCA_015107715.1 Tylochromis polylepis | reverse complement strand
AATTTTGAAAAACAGTGTGTAAACTATACCCAACAAGCATCATCTAAAACATCATTGAAAATCCTGGAAATCTTGCTCCTTTTATACTCTCACATCTAGACATTAAGTGCATCTAAGCTGGCCGAGCGTCATCATAAATAAATGTGAGATTTTTGCAAGAACAAAGCCTAAAATGCTAAATGAGGCTCATTTTATTTGATGGTATCACAAAACATTTAGCAGGGAGTGCTGAAAAGAAATTTGCACATCTAATTTGTTTTTAGGGCCTCCTGGTGGCTAAGAGACCATAAATAGGTGTTTAATTTGTTTTATGCCTTTCGGTTAGCTCTGCTTGTTTAAGTGTGTGTGGTTATGTGTTGGTTTCATGTGCCTCCTTTAGATAAATCAATAGATAGATACTTTATTAATCCCACAAGGGAAATTATTGAATATTATGGGGTTTTTTTTCTGTACGTGTACGTGTTTCCTGTTGCTCAAGAGTAATATTTGAGAAGACACTGTGATTGTTTGTGTTAAATTCTTATACACATGATTATCTCTAACCTCGCTGCATCTCCCTGCAGCTGTTTGTGCCTTCTATAGCACATGATGGCACGATGAGGCTAAACAAACTGGAACAGAGGCATAACATTGCTTTTTATAGACTTTTTAAAGAAATGATTTATCTGTTTGTGTTATTTGTTTCTGGAAAATGTGACTAGCCATGGTGATATCAGTTAAATGTCATTAAGGCAGAAAAATCCCTGCAGGGGAAATCCATTTGGTTGCGCAGCCTTTTCTGACATGTATGAAGAAGGGCCAGAGCAGACCAACAGCAGTCATACATTTGCTGTGTCAGATAGGGTTAGGGGGTAGTTAAAATCTGGGAGGATGAATGATCAGTCTGAGACCTGCAGCCTGTGGGGAATGGGGATGGTAGAGGAGAATGGGAATGGGCAGTAGACTAGGAGCAGTCGGAAATGGATGCATTTGGTTATCTATATCTATAGTCCTGCTAATTCTAGCCTCTGTGAGAAGCTAAGGTATCCAACTGTTGGCTGGAATTTTTGATTCATTGAATAGAAACTGGAAACTCAAACCCCGTGAAACGCTGACAAAACCTTTGTTTTCAAGACGACTCCATCCAGCTGGCAGTGACAACCTTCGGTTGAGTGTTCTCCACGTGTGGACAAACAAAAACCTTAAGGTGCCAGTGTTCAATCCACCTGTTCACTTGCCCATAGTCCAGCTGCTCATGTGCTCTGTGAAGATGTCACTGTGTGTCTGTGTGTGCGTCCATCAGGATCATCCATATGTCTACTATCCACTGAGTTCACATGTTATTTGAGCAGTTTATATGCCTTTCCCTATTTCATTATTCATTATTGAGGTGAGCATCTATAGCAGATCTGGGCTGACTCACTGTGACTTGGCGTGTGTGTGCGTGCGTGTGTGTGTGTGTGTGTGTGTGTGTGTGTGTGTGTGTGTGTGTGTGTGTGTGTGTGTGTGTGTGTGTGTGTGTGTGTGTGTGTGTCGCTCTCTCTACCTTCCCTGGTTGCAGAGGCCTGAGGAAAACGATGCCATAACTTTAATACACGCCCCTGCTGGATTCACAAAATAATTACCCACACTTGCCATCTGTTTGTCATGATTTTATCTCTGCTAACTTATTTGCATATTAAAGCATTAATTAAAATCTCTAAGGAAAGGAACGCTTACTTTAAAATTAACTCTGAAGGCGATCCACGCACGGCTTCCGAAGATGTTTTATTTTTGCTTGCATTGTTTGTTTGTTTGTTTGTTATTTTGGTTTGTGTGTCTGCATGTTGTTTACACAGTTCAGTCTGATTTTTATGAATTGTGTCCTCTGGCTAAAGTCAGCCGGCAACATGTGCCAGATTTTGGCGAAGAAGCTTTGAAGAGCTACAACGTTTCTGTGAATGTGTGTCGTTAAATCTGGGATTTCTTCATCGTCTTCTTCCCCACTTTTTTTTTTCTTTGCACCACAAACCTGCATATTGGCGGATCTATTTCCACGCTCCTCTAAGCTGCTGAGAGATGTGATTAGCATTTCCACCAATGCTCGGTGATAGTGTGGCGGGACATTTTGGGTGAATTGTAATAAGGGAATTTTTAAGCTCTGTTCTGTGGTTTTTAGAGCCACACAACTGGGATTTGTCTTGGCTTGGCATATCCAGGTGGGAGGAGTGACGATTGTATTAAAAAGCAAATCTTTCCATCAGAAAACAGCGGGTGGCCAGATCAAGTGTTCTCGCTCAGTCACATTCCCCGGGTCGCCAAGGAATATGTGAAAATTTCATTCTTCTAAAGCAAAATAAGTGTGGGCAGGAATGTGAGTGAGTGAGTGACAGGGGGGGTTATGGCAGCGCCGTGTGTTTGTCACAGTCACTGATATGGACTTTGTGTGTTCATACATGTGTCTCTTGTATATGTGTGGTTTTATGGCGATGTAGGGGGTGATTGAAGATGCGCATATTTAAAAGGAGAGAGAGAGGAAGGTGGAAAGAGGGGAGGAAATCTGGGTCCTCTTGTCTTTGTTTACCAGAGTCTGATTTTTCATGTCTGTTGCCACACTGCTCCATTTGATCAGTGGCCTGTTTACTGTTAATTATTAATTATTTACCCACTTGAAATATTCATGCACCCTGGCCCTAGTGGAAAGCAGCTTTTTTCCAAGGGGCAAGTTATCTCTGTAGCCACTACAAGGTGGAGCTGTTTATACATCCTTATCAGGAGACTCTGTTAACCCAGCTAATGAACTAAACTTCCCGGCCCAACTCTCCGTTAATCTCGCGTTGGACGAGGGAGCCTCGCAGCATGTTTACCTGTTTGATGCTTAAATATTTGGCTTTGGATTTGGCCAACATGTGCATCCTGTCAGCTGTTCTCCAGCTCAGCGATAACGCTGCAGACTGTCCTCTCCTGAATGTTGTGTGTCAGCAAGGTGCAGCTGTTAGAGTTGTTGTCTCACTGAGTGATAATTACAAGTGTGGTGGCTGTGTGCAGGAATAAAAGGCAGGACACGGGTTTCTGTGAAGTCTTTGACAGAAAGCCAGAATGACAGCACAGGCTGCCAGCAGTGTAACCCCATTTCACTGTTCTGTTAATCAAAGTGAACCTCTTCCTATATAAAAGATGGCATTCAAACTGCATGACCCTCATTTTCTTAAGAGGTGAAGGCTGCACTGATGTTTTCAGTCCCACTGTTTGATCCACAAACATGTTCAAGTCTCTGAACATCCCAAACAGTCATGTTTACTAAATCAGCCCATCAGAAGAATTATTCAGTATCTACCAAATCTCTGTTGTTACCAGAAGCTCTCTGGTTTCAGAGAGACTGAGTCAGAAATGAACGAGTTTTTAAAGTGCACCTCATGAACGGTGCTCAAGCTAAGTGACTTGGAGGACCAAGACCAAATCTAAGAATCCTGTTGGACTTGGAGTTGACCCAGATGAGCCAGTATCTACAGTACAGTGTGCCCGGGAATCAAACGGCAGACCTACTAAAAATACCTTTGAAACCGTTTTGGCCAGTTGTCATGAAATGTTATGTAAAGATGTTTCTGTCCAGTTACAGACTTGATTTTAAGTCAGTCTGCCACTGGTAGTTCAGCTTTGAAAGCGTACAGTCATTTTGTTGCCTAACATCTCATGTAACAGAAATCATCCCATCCAGTGTTCAGCTTCTGCCATACTTCGGTTTGACACAAAGTACACGAACAACTATTCCATTAAGCTCAGCTGTACTTGTGTTTGGTATAACTAGCAATATTCAGTCCTGACAAATCAGGAGGTGGCGACTCTCTCATAGAGTCTCTCTAATCAACAAACATGGTATAAACTTGGAATTATTCGTATTTTTCACTGGATCACTATCCAGTCACATAACATTTGGGACACAGGTAATGAATGTAATAATAAAACAAGTTTGATTTTCTGTAAGTAAAACCAAATCGAAGCTGTCAGTAAGACTATATGTTCCTTCTTTTGAGCCATTGTGCTTGTGATGTTTATGTAGTAGTGTTTCCACTGTAATGAATTTGAGTGGCCTTAGGCCCAGCGGGTCGAGGTTTCTTCCTGTTAAAAGGGAGTTTTTCCTTCCCGCTGTCACCAACGTGCTGGCTCACAGGGAGTTATCTGATTGTTGGGGTCTTCTCTGTGTTATAGCAGTTTCTTTACCTTCTAATATAAAGCGGCTCGAGGCAACTGTTGTTGTGGCGCCATATAAATAAAACTGAATTGAACTGAACACGGCAATCACGTGTGCTGTTGATAAATGACCGTGAAAAGATCAGCTATGTTCAGTCTTCACTTTATCCAACAATGCTGACTGTTCACACCTCAGTTTAGTTTAGCGACTGCCTTTGGATCGCATTACTGTGAATGTGAGAGCTATGAGAGTGACATCTGAGGAAAGATGCATGTGCCTATTAGGATCTGTGGAGACACTGCTGTGAGAAATGTACTGCACAGGGGGGCATCATTTGAAGGAGTGTGGATTCTTATTTTGAGAATAGCGTGAGACAAAAAGGTCTCTGGGTATGGTTTTGGGCCCCCTTCCTGTCACGGTCAGTCCCAGTAGGGTAGCTAGGTGACGGGACAGCCTGACCATGCATGTAGTCGGCACTCAGGTTTCAGCTCACATCATGATGACACTGCTGCTCTGGGGAATAAAGTGCGTAGGCAGACAACAGCAACCAGGCAGAACAAACCTCCCAGCAATGCCTCGCAGGGCAGCGAGGAATGGCTTAGAGTAGGTGGAGGGAGCAGGGTTCACTGGTCCCAGATCAGTCCGTTACCTACTAGAAGCACACCGAACAATAGCGCTCCCATAGCTGGGAAAGCAGACAGATAGATGTGTGCGTGCATATCTTTATTAGCTTTATTTTTCTTTTCTCAGACCAACTGTCAAAACAAGAAAGCATAAAATCTTTTAGAAATCGGCCAAAACTTCTTTAAACCTAAAAATTGTATTGTTATTTATCAGGCAACAAGCATGACATTTAACGACTAAAACTCATTCTTCTGTTCAGTAAAACGAGCACATAACTGTAAAAATAATAACGGCCTTTACTTTGTTCTTTTGCTATATTGCCAAAAAGTAAATTTGAAAATTTAGGTTTAACAACTAGGATTATATAATAGCGTTATAAATGTAATTTTCATGACAGAGCTTGTGCATACTGGTAATTAGCACAAAAATAAAAAGTAATTTTAGTAATATTATTGGTAAAAACCAGTATGCTGTGCCATAAACCTTACACGTGAATAGATTTGTTAAGCACTTAGACTCAGATTTAGAGATGGATATGTGTGAAATTCATTTTTGGTCATTAGTAGTTAATCATGTTGGAAGCAAAGTTTTGGAACGAAGTATTTGTGAATTCAAACGCTGACTGGGTGATATCAGTTTTATCTCCGTGTATTTAAATTCAGGTTTTGTCCTCACTAAAATGCAGCACTCCTTGTGCTGTCGACATTTTTCTCATGATACCTCTGAAAGGGACAAAGCTGGATGAGTCTCTCCAGCAGACGAGGGGGTGGGGGGTGGGGGGCTGGAGTTGCTGAGGGGTAGGGGGGCAATCCCCTGTCTCTCTGCAAACACAACAACAACTGCAACAACACACTCCTTGCTGCACTCATGATGTATTTTCAGGCAAAAACAGGCATATTTGCCAGCTGTGTAATTTACTGCAGCTCTCATTTGCATATTAAAGCCTTAATTAGCCCCTCTGAGCGTGTGTTTGTAAGTGTGTGCGCGCGTGTGTGTGTGGTTGGGGGGTGCAGTATAATCACTTAGATGTGTAGTTAGAGGAGGTGTACACCATTTTGAATTGGTCTGGACTGGGGCCAGAGGGGAGAGGAGCGACTTCCTGTCCCGTTCGGTGGACCAGCAGGGTGTGATGAGAGAGAACAGTGAAGCTCTTTGATGAATAAGACTCGACACATCTCCGAGTCATTTTTAATCACCAGCACTATTCCAAACCAAAAGGTGTGACCTGTGATATCACAGAAAGAAGGGATATCTTCTTACTGAGTGGAGGTTGAGGTGAAAACAGGGAAATTCTAGTTTTTCATATGTGTTCATATTCTCTCTTCATATTTATATAGTCCCATCTCTCTCTCTCTCTCTATATATATATATATATATATATATATATATATATGTATATATATATATACCTATAAATAATATATTACACACCATGGGAGCGAGAGCCAGAGTTTAATAATGCTAATGATTAAATACAGTGCTGGAATGAAACGATATGATTGAAGAAGTAGCACTCAGTGCATCATGGGAACCCCTAGCAGCTTGAATCTGTTGTAGCATAACTTAGGGATGGTTCGAGGTCACCTGATCCAGCCCTAATGTAAGCTTTATTAAAAAGTCAAGTTTTAAGCTAAATCTTAGAAGCAGACAGTGTCTGTCTTCTAAATCCAAACTGGGAGTAATAATAGAGGGTTCCAAGCAGAGGGGCCCAGTAGCTGAAGGCTCTGCCTCCCGTTCTAGCAGTAAGTCATCCTGCAGTCTGAAAGTGAAATGCTCGGTTAGGTTCTCTACTGAAGTGCTATGACATTCAAGATTTTGTCAGTGAGGACAAGTATTATAAATTCATTTCTGAATTTAACAGTGAGCCGATGAAGAAAAGCTAATATGGGAGAAATATAGTCTTCTCTTTCTGTAGTTTTACTAGTTCCAGTTAGTACTCTCGCTGCAGCATTTTGGTTTAACTGAAGGCTTTTCAGGGAGCTTTTAGAGCAACCTGATAATAATGAACTGCCGTGGTCCAGCCTAGAAGTAATAAATGCATGAAATAGCTTTTAAGCCTCACTCTGAGACAGGATGTTTCCAATTTTAGGGATACTGTGCAAATGAATCCTATGTGAAAGCTTCACTTTCCTCTGTCGTCACAGCCTGCAAGCACGCCAAAGGATACATCAAAAATGACTCCAAAATTCCTCACGGTGTTACTGGAGGCCAAGGTAATGCCATCTAAAGTAAATATTTGGTTAGACACAGTGTTTCTACAATTTGTAAGACCAAGAGCCTCAGTTTTGTTTGAGTTTAGAAGTAGTAAATTAGAGGTCATCCAGACCTTTAAGACATGCCTGCAGTTTAACTAATTGATTTGTATAGCAATGAAATTGCTAATAATTGTATTGGTCCCAGCACAGAACCATGTTGAACTCCACGACTTTTGTGTGCGAGGAACTCGCCTCCCCATTTACATGATTCAGATCACTGCAGTGCAGTTTGATAACAGCAGTGCGTTCTACTCCCTACAGTAAAATATTATGGTCAACAGTATCAAATGCTGCACTGAGGTCTAGCAGGACCTGCACAAAACTCTTCAAATAAACCATTTTTTCAAATGATCAGTTAATTCTTTAACAGCTACTCTTTCAAGAAGTTTGAAATAAAAGGAAGTTTAGAAATGGGTCTATGATTGGCAAAGACAGCTGGATTAGTAAGGGGTTTATAAGTAATGGTTTAATTACCACCGCCATAAAAACCTGTGCTATGTAGGCTGTTAATAAAGACAGATTCATCGTATTTAAAATGAACGTGAATATTGATAAATGAATATATTGGACTAAGTCGGAGATTTTTTCCCATATTTTCAAGATAACCAAAATGTGTCAGTACTGCGTTCAATCTGCTTATTGCTCAAATGTGTCTGGAGGTGGGAACAAAACAAGAAGTATAGCCAGCGCCTTGTTCTCTGTGCAGAGAAAAGTGAAGCGTCTCCAACTAGCTACTACTGCATAACAAGCAGTTACAGTGCGGATGTTCTGCAGCATCCCAAAATAAAAAGCATGCCTTAGGTTTACATTCACGTGGTAGTTTGGTGATATCTTCTTGGTGATCATGAAATTAAGCCAGGTAATTTTTGTTTTTCTCTCATTCACCCATATCCCCTTTTTACCGACCCAGTGTCAGGAACTTCCAGGGGAAATTTGTTTTAAATATCATTTTTTTATGTCTGCACTACAAAGCAACATAGCAGGGCAGTGTTTTCTGATTAAAATGTAATATGCAGCTTAATTGTAAATGTATACTGATGTATTTTTATACCTTCAGCAAATTGATGTCACTAGCAAAGTTCCACAGAGTTTCTATTGGCAGTATTGTCATGGTGCGATCACGTAATTTTACAGCACGTGTGCCAACACCATGTACTGTTAGTCTTACTCACCACAACTGTAATTCAATAAAAGTGAAACTGCAGTTGTTAAGTGCTATTACAGATGAGAAAAAAGGTTTTTATAGTTTGGGTAAGCTGACCCTTTTAATATAATTACTGGCCTTACAGGGAATAGCAAGTTGTCCACACTAGGATTAATCCTGTACACTTCCAGCATATCAAAGTAAGTTCTCTTATCAAAACTTTATTCACTTTTACAGCTTTTGTTGACACACACCAGGCACACACATTTCGGAAGAACCACGGGGTCGTTTTATACAGAGGAGGCTTTTCTCAGTGGTCATAGCCCAGTAGGTCTACATTCCCCATTCAGACATGCAAGATGCTCGCTCAAACAACTTGGCATAATGACCAAAACATTGGAAGTTCTGCAATTGATATGTATGCATATGTATATAAACTCTGCATAAGTGGGGGTATCGGATCGGATCGCCTTTCAACGGGCATGTCCTGAGGCGCCACGCTCAAACAGTCACCCATCAGCAGCTGGCAGCCTCTCATCTGACTACCATGAAGCCCCATGCGTGTCTATCTCTCTAGCTCCCTTCATCCACAAGCCACATCCCTTTCACTTTTGGATGGTGGGCTGACTGCAGAAATTGCCCCTGTCCACCATGCGCGCTGAATATTTAACTATGAATACGAAATATCTTGGCAAGACTTCAACCACCTTCAAAAGTGAGAGCCCCTCTAACTCTCACAGCATACACACACTGTCCCAAAATCCCCTCCTTTTTTTCTCTCATGAATCGATCATCCCATCCCTGTATGGAGGGGATGTCGGGAGAGGAAGTGGTGAATGATCTTCTCCGGTTGGGCACCAAAGTCAGCGACTGAAGGCGAAATTCCAGACACCGAGGCTCTGTGGATGATAAGGTGAGACTCCTTCAACGCAGCAGCGCAGGGCTCCGGTAGAGAGAGGAGACTGACGGAGTGAGGGAAAACATAATGGCTGAAGAGTTCTGCTTTGGCTGTTTGCCGCCTTTTGCTTTTCTTTCCTTTCAAGACGTCATCCCTACCAGACATGTTTCCCTTGTCCTTCGCCTTAGTCCATGCAGAGGACAAAGGTGACCTGTGTTGATCTTCATTTAACGTGTTCTGTCCTAGGCAATCAGTAGGAACCGATTGTGTTGTTGAGTTGGTTTGTATTCTGTCAATGGCCACAACTGCTCTGCTTGATATGGAAGTGAACAGAGGCCCTAAATGGGTTTAACTACTTTATGGTGTATTGTCAGCAGTCATTATCTGTTGACAGCAAGAGGTCTTTGAAGAGTTGATGCTGGGGAAGAGGAGAGGCAAATGTTAACATTACCATGTGTGTAAACTCTAATATGCTTTTCGGCAATCCAAAATGAAATGTATGCCTGGCTATAGGAGCTGCTAGTTCTACATTTATCTGGCCGTTTGATCGGGGTTGCATCAATAAATTAGTTAAAAGGGAGGTGACTGGGATCTGGAGTCCAGTTTAAGAAGAATAAATGACACAAGTAAAAAGGCACCCTGACATACAACATAGTTCTCATAGTTACAACACATCAAAAATGAATTTGTAAGGCAAAGGACCTGAAATAAAACTGGGTTATATTGTCTGATTCCCTTTGACCTTGACCTAACCCTGACCTCAAGGACAAAGATCAGAGTACATTTTTTGAAAATCTTGTAAACGTGATAATTCAAAAAGGAAGTCACCTAGGATTTATTATATTAATACCACATAAGTAGGAGGAGAAGAAGTCAAAACGGTAAGCCAAGACTTTGTCAAGTTTCTTTTCCACAAACTCTCAAGTTTTCAGATGGTTCCAACATCTCCCTCTGTGTATCTGCATGCCTCTGAGCTACTGTGCCGGAATATCATTAAAACAAAAACCGACACGATCGTACACTCGTGTCTTCAACCCAGTTGAGGGGGCAGCGATGCAACGTGCCAGGTCAAAAAAAAAA